>VXAU01006140.1:197-92019 GCA_013399695.1 Formicarius rufipectus
GGAGAGCCGCGGGCAGCGGGATGGGGACCGGGACACCGCTCCCGGCATGGGGACACCCCTCCCGGCGCCGCTACCACAGGGAACGAGCGCACTGGATCGAAGAACAAACTTTATTACTCGGTGTGTTCAGCCTGGAGAGGCTGAGGTCTCGGGGCTGCCCGCAGCACCCTCGTGAGGAGAAGCAGCGCGGGGACAGGGCCCGGGAGCGGCGGCTCTGCCAGGGAGGGTCAGGGGCGGTCTCAGGACAAGGTGCTGCCCCCAGAGCGCGGTGGGCACTGGGCAGGCTCCCCGGGCAGGGGGCACCGCCCCGAGGCTGCCCGAGCTGCAGGAGCCTTTGGGGGAGGGCACAGGGGGGTTGTTGGATGTCTCTGCAGGGTCAGGAGTGGCTGATCCGACCCGGCATGTTCTGCGATTCCTTAATTGAAAGACTTAATGGTTATAGCTCGTTGTGCACTATGATAAACTTATGAACTCCAGAGGCATTATGGCATTATGTTCTTACTGCCACTTAAAAAATTAGGCAGAAGAGCCCACCTGCTCAGGTTTTCCTGAGCTGCAGTCCGAGGATGGACAAGGCTGTGTACAAGAGAACCACTTGGAGGAAAAAAACATTGGTCACAGGAACATGGTATTTTCCACCTGCTTTGGTCCCTTTTACAAGGGACCAAATGCTGATCTTTCAGCAGCATCACCCCCTGGTAAACACCCCGTGTGTTTTATTTTGCAGTGATAATACCATAAGCCGATACATTATTAACTGTTCTCCAGTTCTAATCTGACACTCTCCATCTGGATAATTGCCATTCCACATCTCTGAGTTATTTTATTCTGATACTTTACTAATGAGCTTATCTGGTCTATCAGTCACAGTCACATTAGTCGAGTCACACCAGAGACATCTGTGACAAAATCAGTGTTTGTTACAAGATCCGTATGAACAGGAAGCCACACAGGGTTGGCACTGGCAGAGCTGTGATGCCCTGCCATCATCATGGACAAAAAGTGCACTGCAGAGCCTTAACCAGCTCAGCAACTTAACCTGTGGTCTATACCACATTATTATAAGGAAAATAATGCTACCACCTTTCCCCCCCTCGTCTGCCCCTCTGAAGCACTCATTCAGTCCTTGTTCCCAGTGCCCATTTAGCTTGACCTTCTTTGCACTGGTCTCCTAAAAAGTTAAAAATAAGTCTTACTAGCAAGGAAAGATGACCCTATGGCTAGGAAAGGCTAATCCAGTCCCTTGCATTAATGACTGCTGCTCAGTATTCAAAGGACTCCCACTTCATATTTCTTCAGGTGTACAAATTGGCTCCCAGCACCACTGAACCCCAGCCCATCTATGCCTGTGTGACTTTAGACTTAGCCTTATCATTTAATTACCATTTTTCAACAGAGTTCTGAGAGGACCTGACTAGACACAGGCTAAGGAGATAAGCTAATGGTCCAGGTAGGCGTTCCGAAATTCCTGCATTTTCTAGTGATCCACAGGATACATCCCAAAGCCAGTTCTGGTGCTGCTAAGTCAGCACGGGGGCAGCGAGTGCTGTTTGAACACGCCGTGAGGACAGAGTGGTAATTGCAGCACGTCGGCATTACCTGCTGCACCATTTCCACTCAGGCTGAGTTCAGCAGTGGCTCTGCTGGAGTGGCTTCGTGGCACCGAGCCAGAGTGACCTTCATCTCACACAGCATCTGGTGGTAATTGCACTAATGAGCAGAGGAGGCACCAGCCCTGAACTAGATTTCATGCAGGTAAAAAGCTTTGTGAGAGCTCTGTGCTGGCTGTAAACCAGTCAGGGAAAGAAGGGCAATTATCCACAGCAGAGAGTTCTGCCCCAAGAGCTTCCTCCTCGCTTTTGGCAACAAACAAGCTTAGAATTAAACAAACCTTACTATCCGTTTTCTGCAAGAACTGGGATTCTCACTGCACTTTCCTTCTGTTATTTTGCATTGTGATTATGTTTAAGTTAAGCAATTAGCAGTGGTATTGCTCTTGCAGTAACTACCCCAGCGGGCACACTGCTGGTTAATTCAGCAGCTCCCTCCCCCTGGCAGTTGCAGGGCCCATGGGTGCAGGCAGATGCAATCCGTGGCACCAGCCATCATGTATATTGACTTAAGTGTGCCCACAGGCACAAACCAAAGTGCAGTACAATAACTGTTTGCTGCTCCAGGTTAACTGTGCTCGTGGGTACAAGCAAACTCAGCGTAATGATCAGCTGTTCACCCTCCCAAAAGCACTTGGGATGAAAAACAGCTTCAACGGGCAACTAAATATAAGCTCCTGATAATAAAAAAAGCACCACATAACTGTGGATAATGAAAAATGTGAAGTGCCTGGGCCTATTCCTAATCATGTAAAAAGCAGGAGAATTTAATGAATAATGGCCTATCAGTGCAGTCAGAATCCAGCCTGATTTTGTCAATAGTTAATAAATCCAACTCTTCTCCCTGACTCGAAGTATTTTTTTCCCCAGCATCAGACTTCTCAGTATAAAGCAGGAATATAGGGAGGATGAACAATTTCTTCAGAAACACCTACCATAAATAGAGCTTTCCACTTGCAAACTACAAACATAAAAATTTACTAATATCAAGCAGTTTATAAACAACCACTGGAGAAAAGCTGCCCATAAACAAAGCAAGAGGCTTCCACCCACATGAAGTATCTGGAAAGATCATTTATTCCATAGTTCTCACACCCCTCCTAATCTCCTTAGTTAAAACAACACCTAAGACTTCATTATAGTGCCTAAAATATTTTAAGCATTTTTCCCATGATCCTATAAAACCAATTATCTCAATTTTAATCCACCTGAGATAGTTCAGCCCTTCTTCAAGGGGCAGAGTTTCCATATTCCTTTTGCTTCATATCCTTGTTTACTTGACTCTTCTAAAACTGATTAAAATGGATGATGTGTTCTTTAATCTCTCAGCAAACACAATGAAAATCAGATTTTTACAAGTTTGGCTCCTGTCAAGATCTAGAAGGACTCAGTGGCCACCAGGCTGGGTCCTTTCAGCCCGAGTAGCTCTTGGGTGAGGCTGATTAAAGTGTGTGGCACTGGAACACCTGGGATCAGCCATCCAGGTGTGGAGGTGTCCTGGCTGCTCCTGACCAAACCAGCTCCAGGAGATGCAGGTTTAGTAAGGATGCCAAAGGGTCAGCCTGGGAGAAAGCTCTGGTAGGAACTGAAAATGTTCAGTAGCCACTGGAAAGCCCACTGGTGACAGAAGGGCACTGCTGGCATGGGGTGCTGATTGCAGCCTTTGTTTCTGGGCCGTGGGCAGGGTTCAAAGCACAGCAGTGGGGATTATCTGCCAGCTCCACCCTCTGCCTTCAGTGGGACCTGTGGGAACTGTCAAACCTTTGCATCTTGAATGCAGAGAATGCAAAATTCCCTCCGCTGTGTTTTGCTTGGCTGAGTCACACCAACCCATCTGCAAGTCACCTCCCTTGCCTTTCTGGAGCATCCAGCAGCAGAGCCTGGGAAGGAATTCTGCCTGTGATTCTCAGAGGTATCTAGTCCATTCCCAGAGCTCAGTTCCTGGTGAAGATGTGGCAGGCACCTTCCAAAGGAATTTGATGCCTCTTACAGTGTACTGGGATTCAGAGATAGTTGGTTTTGGACTAGACTGTGTGGTAACTCCCAGCCTGGAGGAGCATGAACATCCACCAGCACTGATGGGCATAAGCCAAAGGATAAAATCCACAGACTGGGAACTGACTATAAAATTGCAAGTCTTGGTGTGTAGCAGATCCTAAATATTGAACACAAACATTGAAATTTACATGAGGAGTTGGAAATAGACTCCTTCAAAGGCAAAGTCACAGGTGGCTTGGGTAAGGTGTATCCCCTACTCCTGTAACACCTGGAATAGTGTGAAGGACAGCTTTGGCAGGATCTGTTCAAAAGCTGTTTTGTCTAGTTTTCCTTCTTTGGTTTTTTCTTTTCTCTCAAGGACAGTCTGAGTAGTTTTTTGCTGGTTTTGAATGATGCCCACTGAAGCAGGAGCTCAAGTATAAGACAAAGACTGTTTTTAAAACAGTTAGACTTTACTGCCTAGTGATATTTTTTTGAAGTACATTTACTGAAGATTTATGTAAAATCTATCTTTTGTCTACTTAAAATATGTCAAATGGATGTACAGGGCAAAATTTAATGCATATGGGTTTTCATTATTTTAAATCATTTGCAATATAAATGATTTACTATGACATCAGACCTTTGTTCTTTGGCTGTCCACCATAAATTGAGGCCCACCCAAATTTCCAGTCTTAGCTATATTTCTGCATTCCCTCCCCCAGTATCTATAATCTCGTTTCTGTGATTCTTCATGTAAATGACTTTCAACAGGGAAAGGAAGGGAACACATAATTTGCCTTAATACAGGTAATTTTGAAAGAGGAGCAAGACCTTTACATGAGAAATAGTTGACAGCTGTGGAAAGGGGAGAACTAATGCTTGTAGAACTGAAAGTCATCCTTGATGAGAGTGGTAAGAGCTACTGATCACCCAAATGTGACCAAATGGACTTTTTGTGCAGTTGAAACTGCCAGAGGTGATCGACTTCTATCTTTCTCTTTCTGAACTTTTTCATGTCTTTTTAGTGCCCTTACATTTATAATGCAATTAATTAATCCACCTCTGGCTGGTTAATGTGGTAGGCAACTGCTTGGAAAACTGAGGTGTTGGGGTAAGCCAGGCTCCCCAAGGGCATTCTGAAAGACCACCGTGAAAAACTGGTGACACCTGACACCCAGAATTGTGTTTCCATGACAGACTTGCTCCTGACAGCCATAAAATCTTGAACCACTCACACTTTTTGGAAAACCTTGTGGAAACTGCATTCACTGTCATGTTTGCCAATTGTCCTATGACAGTTAATGGATACAGATCTTCAGACCTACCACAGCCTGTATTTGAAGCCTTCCCAGCTCAGTAGTTACTGAAAATTGTTGCCACTGAACAGCATTTCTGTGGCTCCACCGCAAGAATTAAACCCCTGAACTCAGCCCAGTTTCTCACTCAATGATGTCATCCCCAAACCTGTGAGATCAAGACTGCCAAGTCTGTAACTTCTACTCATGGAACTGGAGGGCAGTGAAGTCTGAACCAAACATCACATTTTTGCAAACCTACCACACCACATATCTCAGCCCTGAGACAATTCCCCTCCTGCTCTGTCAAAGGATTTCTGTTTTCACAGTTTCATGCATTGTTGCTCATGTATGTAGTTTTAAGAATACATCCCAAATTTGACCTGCTTGAGGAATTGTAGCAATTCTGAGCAATATCATAAATTACAGCAGCACCCTAAGGGGAATCTTCCCGCTGACATCCAGGCTATCTGTGCAATTCTGTAGCTACAAGTGTGTTTGACAAGACCCATTTATCTCTCTTTGCTGCCTTTCCCACAGATCTTGTCCTAAACCAAACACCAGCACTGCCAGCAACTTAACCCTAAAGTCAGAGCAGGGGCAGATGACGTGGAGGGCCTTGATGTCCTTGCCTTCATTCAAGCTTCCAGTGGCTCTGCCACGATGAGATCCAGTGAGAAAATCTCAGTGTGGCTCTGATTTATGAGCGAGAGTGCAGAGGAGAGCAAAAGCTTTTAGTATCTTGGGGAGTAGTTAGGGATTAAGGCCAAGGAGAGGACAGCCATGTCAATTACATCCTAAGGAAGGCTCAACTGAAAGTCCTGGCTCCTCAGCTGTTTCTGTGCTGGCAAATGTTCACAGTGCTCTTGGCAGAACCTGCAGAGTGTTAATGGGCCCATTTGGATGCCCTCCTGCACACCACGGCGTCAGCCTGCCCATTCGGAGGGAGGCCTGGCTGTGATAATTCAGCATTTTTCCCCACATGGAATTAGGGGGTGCATTTTAATATTTTAAGATCTCTGATGCTCTCTCATCAGGCATCTCCAGCGAACCCAGCACTTTGTTCCAGATGTGGCTGAGGGAGGAAAACCTCGTGCAAAGTGCAAGGCTGACACCTGGAGGGACTGTGAGGCAGCCGGGGAGCCTGGAGCAGCCAGACATCCTGCAGCACACACAGTTGGGTGAGGGAAGCTCAGAGGGGTGGCAAGATCCCGGGATTTGGAACTGCTCTTTTCTAGTGAAAGGGTGCTTGCAAATGTTCTCCCTCTCCCCTTTTCCAATAAAGAAAAATTCCAGATTTCTACTTCACATTTTCCCTGTCCATTTTTAGGAGCTGAGAAGAAACGTAGAAGCTGTGACTGTGTCACCTAGTTACTCACTTCTGTGCTCAGGAATATTTGAATCAAAACTTTCCTTGCTCAATAAGCTGCTACAAATAACACACTGTATTTTCAGTTGGTGGGGCTAATATGTTTGAATTGCTGGGTATCAGACTTCCTGCTGCTTTACCATTTGTGTAACTCTGTGTTGAGCCTCTGGAACACAGGCTTGCAGGGCAATTCCTGCTGTCAAAGTTGCAGCTGGAAGATTTGGCATTAGGTAGAGCTTGTTCTTTTCATGTCTGGTTCTGCCAGCACCCACAGTAAGGCTCTCCTTGAAGATGATCCTGACCAAGGAATGCAAGGCAGCTTCTGGGACAAAGTCTTCATGCTTTGGGAAGTTTGCTTTCCAGCCTGGCAATCACCCGCTCAGAGCACTTACTCAAACCTTTTCAGTAATCTCCCTTCTCTGCCAGGAATTGTCTCAGTATTAGTGAATGCTTGTTTTCCCTGATCTAATTTTAGCATATGTTAATAACTGAGTTATTTACTGTGCTGACATTACCATACATTTAGTATCTCATGGACCCAAAGATTATATGTCCATTACATTGCCTTAATTCTCTTTGTCACTGGCAGTGTGGTTCCAATCATCATAAAATGTGCTTAGCAGTGAGTAGTTGTTTATGGAAATGGGAACAATAAACCAACAAAACCCAAGAACCAACAGTTCTTTTCAGAACTGTTTTATGCAGTTCTACTGACCCACCTGCAGTACAGCTCCCCAAGCACCCACATGTCTTCACTGCTGTATCTCAGCACTGCCTGACTGCATTTCTTTCCCTTCTAGCCTTCAGACTCCCCAGATGTCATGGGTACTCACTTCCTCCTGATGAGCGTGCTAAACCAGTCCATACAGTCACCATCCAGACCAGTTAAAAGGTGAGCCATGAAGGTGCTTGCTCCATCCACTGTGGGGAGCAGAAGAGAAGCACTTTGAAAGCTTCAGGAGCAGCACAGGGCCTGTGCTGTGCTGGGGGTGCTGCTTTTCAGCCCAGACACCTGGAAGTCTAATTCCATCTCTGTGGCTGCTGTTTCTTCCATGCTCATTAACTGTGCCATCAAAAATGAGGCAGTGAAACCTTTCTGCCCCCTCCACCCCAAGAATATTGCCCATACTGGATTGTCAGTTGTGCTGAATTACACTGGATCACTTGTGGTTACACAGTGATGTAGACAAATAACAATTCAAGATCAAGGGTGAACCCTGGCCACTAAACTTGTTTCACTTGTGACTCTTTCCAGACTTAAAATCTGGCTCTTGCTGACATTTTATTAACCCAATTTGTCATCCTCCTAACCCCCATTATCCAACCCTGGCAGATTATTTACTTTGAAAAGATGTGTAGATAGCTTCCATGCGAATCCTAAGTAGATCCAGGTGGCACAGCTAGATCCCAGAGGGAGTTACAGTCATGAGATACATGTGCTGCTAAAATAACTTCTAGATGCTTCCAAATTCAGTGACATTCTCCCTAGTTAGATACTGTCTGGACTCTCACTCCTGCAAAGCAGCCTGGCACCAGTATGGTGAAGTGCCCAAGGTCCTACCTTCAAGGCTGTGTGTGTTCTCAAAGAGATCAGTAAAGGTAAAATCAGCCATTTACTGAAAGTTAAGCACATACTAAATATAATCCTACTTTGGAGTTGGAATCTCTGGCTGCCTCCTCCTAAGCAAATCCCTTTGAATCTCTGCATTAATCCCAAAATAAAGCATTCAAGTCAAGAATTACCTCACTGCCTTCCAGAGAATTCATCATTTCCAGTTTGCAAGCTTGAAGAGAGAAATCCAGGAAGCATCAATAAATCTACTTTGACAGTGGAGTAAAGACCTGCAAAAGGAGTAACCTGTCAAGGCAATGTGACTTAATTTCTCAGAGAAAGATCCATTTTTATAAATGAAATAAAAATGCCAGCAAAGTCAAATAGCAGGAAGTGTCACACTTGATTGTCTCTCAGTGGGACAGAAATTAAATAAAAAGAAGGTAAGGTAAATGACAGGGTTTTACATTTAGCAAGGGAAGTAATAACACAGAATAATAACATCCACTGCGAATCTAGGCGGGTATGACAAAGGTGTGCGTTCCCACAGAAACATTCCTTTACTGTGCGCATTTTTCCCTGGACAAAAGAGTGCCGGGAGCGGCTCGGTGGAGATGCGGGGATCGGACGTGCGGGGGCAGCCTTACTTGCGGATTGCAGGGCTCGCACACACCTCGGGCTTGGCCTCCCTCTGCCCCTCTCCGCCAGGGACCCCCGAGCCGTCCCGGGCGCTGCCCCTTTAAAGCAGCCGGAGCTGCCAGCCCGGACCGGCACTGCTGCCCTCGGCTCTGCAACCTCCCGTTTGCAGCTCGGGGGCTGCTGCTGCGCTCCGAGGTTAATAATCAGTTTTAATATTCGCTTTGGGGGCTGTAAAAAAAGAATGAAAATTTCCTAATTTGAAAATGGACTTGATTGGCAGCTTTATTATCTCTGTAAGGTGCGTGGCATTCCACACAATCAAGTCGTTTTTTAAAATAATCTCGCTGCTTAAGTCGTACATGCTGCTAATTGCATTTTAATAAGTCTCTTTAAAATCTTTCCATATTTTTTAATATCCTAATATTAGATAAGTGATTGCTGGGGACACTGGAGGGCACTGAAGTTTATAGGAGGAGGAACGCCATAATGAAGCTTTATTGGGATGGCATCACCAAACAATTGCAGTGCCAGCAGCCCTGGCAGGCCTGGAGGGGTGCCCGCCGTCCCCCCGGAGCTGACTCGGGCAGGGCGCTGTGCTGGGGCTGCCGCAGAAAAGGGACGTGTTGTGCCTCTTGGTGGGCAGGAACCGGCCACTTGGGTCCTGGGGAGGCCTCGGGAACTGCTGTTCCTCCCCTGAACAGTGACTTTCAAACACACCTTTGTTTTGCTTGGTTCTGGCTTGAAACTATGAAAGTTCTTTTTTTTTTGTTTAACTGAGTCAGAGTTAGACAGAAAGAAGGTTTTTTGTTTTTACCAGCTCTATACCAGTAGCAGATGATGTGAAAGGCTTCGATGGAATTAGAAAACCAAGGCTGCATGTAGGACAGAGGAACTTTCCATCTTAAAGATCAAACACAATTAAGATGAGAGAAAATTTGAGAAAAAAATGTATTTTGGGGTGTCTGTGTCTCACACAGGAGGTAGGGAGTATTATCCAACACCAGTCCAGACTTAATCCCTCTAAAATTAAAAAACCCAAACAAACAAAATAAACCACCAGAGAAATCAAACAACAGTGGGGCTGAACAGACAAGCTCCAGATTCAAGGACCCAGGACTGCAGAGAATTCCAAGTGAGATCCACCCTGGATCCTGGGGGTGCATCCCCAGGGTGAGCTGTGCCAGCAGCTACAACCAGCACTGCCTCTCGACATTCCAGTTTCTGGTGGAAGTCTGTCTTTAGATTAAGTGCTGTTTTCTCTATGTATTTGTTTTCTCTATGTATTTACGTTGTGTTTCTCCACATTATCTGTTGGACATCTAATGCTGCTTTCAGTGTAATTTAACATCATCCATGGGGGGAAATATAATCCCAAATTAGTGTCTAACTAGCTTCTGGGGAACTTGACTGGGATAAAAGGACTTTTTTTCTTCCTCCCCAACCAAATGACAGTGCCAAATTTTACATTATGTTGCATTTTCTCCTCTGCAATTCGTGCACTGTGACCTGAGATCAGAAAGTTATTTTGAGAACAATAATTACTTTAATGTATTGCCTGCTTTTATGTTTTTTTCCCCCAAGTCTTGTCTTCTGAAATCATTGTATAATAAATCACAATGTCAGTTTTTGTTTAAAAAAAAAAAAAACAAACCAGCTTTTATCAGTTCAGTATTAGTGAAGAAAACCAGAAAAAGTGTGATATCTTCTTAAAGACTCAAAACTTGGGAAAGAAATAGAGAATCTATAACTGATTTTTTTTTCCCCTTTTTAAGTAAAGTTGTTTTTGGAACCCAGCTATAACTTTTAATACTTGAAATGGACAATAGTGATCTAAACATCTTGCATTAGTTTGTTTGAAACTGAGCCATTTTCTGACTAACTGAAGAGCTGTTTGTCTGTCCATGTGTTTCTTCTGTACATCATCAGAGAATCCTTGGATTCGGTCCATCATATCTGTAGGTCTGATCTTATTCCCACTGAACCCCAAAGGAGTTCTGCCACTGATTCCCAGTTAGAAATGGATTAAGACCAATTTTACTATATAGTATGAATAAGTATAGTTGTTAATACTAAATTTCTTATTACTAGTTGTGCATCTTTCTGGTTTTAAGGTGTATGAGGTACGACTATAAAGGAACCAATGTCTCTGGCATAAGCCCTGAAGTAGAAGAGAGTTGTCAGTTTGCAAAATGTCCTGTCTTCCTCTCCTCTTTTTTCCCTTTTCCCTCCGACAATGCGAGCAGAAGGTCTCGCTCTGCACCGCTGGCCTGGGAGGCACATGTTCCGCGAACTTCTGCACAGGAAGTGAATGTCCAGGTCATATTTATCCCTTTTCATGTGGTTCTTTTAATCCCCCAGATTGGGTTTCAGCAGAGTTTTACAGTTTCAGTTTTACAAAGCAAACCTTCCTTTAATGTTGGCATTTTAAAGAAAAAGCTTCAGTCAAAACATGTGTGTTTTGCATCAGCCAGATGTGAGGGCGGCAATGTGGCAGCCAGCCGTCGGAGGGGCTGGGCTGGCGCGGCGCTGCCCCGACACACGCCGGGGGCACCGGGCACGGTGTGCCCCCTGTGCCCACGGCCACACCACAGGCCTGGGCACAAACGCCTGCTCTCGCCTAGGGATGGATGAAGTACAGCGAGGCAAGAGGTGTTCAGGGCTGTGGATGCACATTAATGTGTCCAGCACGGCACCAGCAGGCAGGGGCTACTCCTGAAATAAAACCTGACTCTGCACAGCTTCCAGAGAACATCCCTGCCCCAGGAACCCTCTCCAGGGTCTAGTTTTTGCTTTTTTAATCAAACCATAACCAACCAGTGAACCACAACCAGAAATCTCTCAGCTTTCCCCAGGACTTACCTCACAGCCACGCCAGGTGAGGCAGGTCCCCTTTTCAGCCGGGCCCTCTAAATGAGAATCAGCTGTGACAAAGTGGGGTCTTTTCTGTACCTCTGAGCGCCGTCCCTGGGAGCGTTTCGGGGGCACAGAGGGAGTTTTCTCTGGAGAGAAGGTTCTGGCAGGCCGGGCCGGGCCGGTGTCTGAGGGTGCTGAGGGGTCGCCATTTTGAGCCACTGCCCAGCGGGTGAGGGTGCCCTGCCCTGCCATGGCTCCTGCTCTGGGCAGCAGGGCCGGGCTGTGCTGCACCCTCATGAAGGCGGGTACCACTGTTGGGTGGCTGCTGCAGCCCCCTGAGCGGCCCCTCATGGGTTGTTGGTGGACTGGGACAGCTTAGGGTCAGCGGAGGGGGATGAGGGGGCCGAGGAGGCCGAGGAAGAAGAGCTGAGGGGGCCGAGGAAGAAGGGCTGAGGTGGTCAAGGAAGAAGAGCTGAGGAAGAAGGACCGAGGGGGCTGAGGAAGAGGAGCTGAGGGGGCCGAGGAAGAAGGGCTGAGGAAGCACCGAGGGGGCCAAAGAAGCACCGAGGGGGCCGGGGAAGCGCTGAGGGGGCTGAAGAAGCACTGAGGAAAGGCTTAAGCAGAAAAGGAAGAGCTGAGGCAGAACTGATGAATGTGAGGCCTGAAAACTCATCTTATGAGCATGTGTGGCCTCCAATCCCCTCAGACTGCAGGTGCCTTGCCCCTGGCCCCCTCCTCCCTGAGGGAGACCCCTGAGGGAGCACCTTCTGGAGGCAGCCTATGGAAAGCTCACCCCAGTCACTTTGGGACAGCCTGAGGAGAAACTTCTTCCAGGGACACCACTGCAGCTGTCACACTGCACCTGGTGACATCTGGGAGAGATTGGGCTGCCACCAAGGACTGTGTGGCCCTGGCAGCCATTCCGGGAGTCCAGCTCTGTGTCTCTGCTCCTGCACCACCCATGGGTGAGTATTTGCTCTGTTTCCAAACATTATATCCCTATTTAAGCACCTTTTCTTGGCCAGCAAACTACAGAGGTGTCTCTTGAATCCTCTGGAATAACAGCTGTCGTCTCCTGAGTTGACACCATTAATTTTTCCCCTTTAAATTTTGTGTCAATCCAAGGTCACTGGCCTCCAGGCCTGGGCTCTCCATTGATCTCCTTGAGGGATATAAATAGTTTTTCCACAGAGTTGCCTGCTTTCCTGACTCCAGCTAGGTATAGATTTTGTCTTTAGTGTGGCTAAATTGTATGGTCAGGTGGCTTGCAGTAAATTTGGCAGAGGGTTAATTTAGGGTCTTGGGGTCTGTGTGACTGGATGGTGTGGGGCTGGAGTGAATCTGAAGTACGTATGCTTTATAAGCTATCCTGTACAATATATCTCTTCGTAATATCCCTGAGAAGAGCCAATAGGACTGGTTTGAGGACTTCATGAGGAACTGGGTTGAGCAGAATTGTGTTTGGGCATTGGGATTATCTGGATGGGGCGTTGGGCTGGAACAACTGTCTTCTTCTTCTCCTGGGAGCAGCAAAAATGCCATAAAGACAAGGAAAGCTGGGTAAATTATGTGCTTTAGCTGAATTAATCTTAAATTCTTTGGACTGACCAAGCCAAGTCTGAGGTGTCTTTTGGAGGACTTAGCAGGTATTTTATTTGGTGGAACCAGATTTTGCTCTCAGAGTTGGCTGGATTTGTGTAAGCATGCTACAAGTTTTTACTCAACTCGTGTGCCCCCATTTCTCTTTGGCTGGTAAATGTCTTGATAGATAGCATGAAGAAATAAATATAAATATAAACATAACATAGTTGTGTTTTTCCTTTTGAAGTGTGTGAGTATCAAGAGCTTGATTGTTATTTGTCCTTGGGTGTTCCTCTTATCTCCTCTCCAGATTTGTGCATCTTGTTAATTGACATTGTTGCTATCAGGCTCTGCCTAGCATTTTTTAAGGCACTCTGACAGAAGTTAAACTTGAGCTGATACAAGCAGCAGGGCTTTCTGAAGCTCTTTTTTGGAAGTACCAATTACCAGCAGTTTCCTCTGATACCACTTGTATATCTGGCTCTTTACCATCTCTATAAATTGGTCCTGAAACTAAGGAACAGCAGGCTACAGTTTTTTCTAATATCATCCTGTTAAAGTTAGAACGTTCACTAGGGAGAACTGGCTTAACACCTGACCAGATTCTTGTCTGAAAACTGCTTTGGCAGGTGAAAGAAATAAACCCCAAAATGTTATGACAGGCAATAGACTAATGGCAACAAACAGTGACTCCCTTTCCACCCCACTTGCCTCTCATCCAGCAGGAAGACACCAGCAGTGTGACTGACCTATGTAGAATGAAGGGAAGGGGACTTTCCCTCATGCCTTCAGATCAGAAAATTCGTACAACTAGGAGGAAAGTCTAATGGATATGGCAGAAACTTAGGAAATAAAGGATCAGTCCTGACTGTACAACATACTCTCACTGTGACTGGGTCCATTCCATTCAATTTGCCATTTGCTGTGCTTTCCTCTGCAACCATCCTACAATGCAGAGAGGTAATAGGAAAAAAAAAATCCATCAGTAGCTGTGAGGCACTTGGCTGCTGTGGTCAGATAAGTACCACAGTGAAGGAAACTCCTCTAAGTATCTATTAAGGACAGCACTTCACAGGGCTCCTGCCCCTTCTATCCAAGGTGCATGAAGCATTCCATCAATGCTACTTGTACTCTTTCAATACCCCTGAGAAGCTACGCATTATAAATCCCATTTTACAGATGGGCGAACTGACTTTTCCCCAAGTCCCAGAGTGGTTCAGTGACAGAGCTGGGAATTGAACCATTAGACATTTCCCTCTTCATGACAGCTCTGTACAATCCCAGTACTCATTTATTTTCCCTATTAAAAAAGGAGTAAACAAGTATTTTCTTTCTGAGACCCACTGAGGGTGGGGGATTGGGGAAAAAAATGGAAGTAAAATTAAAAATAAAATGACATAATTCCCTACTGGCCCTGAGTTGTCCAGTCTCCTTTACATTCACACTTCTCTTTGTTATGTTTCCTTGAAGTCAAACCTCCCTAGAGAAGGGAACCTCAGAGTTTCTGGTGCTGGGGAAGAAATGCTTCAAGAAAAAGAAAAATAATCGCAGCTGCAATGTTAAAAATAAGAAGCTAATCAAAGGCAGCCCATGTGGGCGCCACTTTCATCTCTCATCTTCAAAGAGGTGCAAACAAACATTGTCGGCGTGCCAAGCAGCAGCCTCAGTGCCTGACGATCCCATTACTCCTCCAGCGTCCACCCTCCCCTTCCACGCTGCTGAGCCTGTAGGCATGGGCCTCTAGGATCACTGCCAAGGTGGGAACCTCTAGTCACCAGAGGGGAAGCCACATGTGGAATTCCTCTGTGGATCCAAATTATTTCATAACAAACATACTTGTGCCCTGTAGATCATCCCTAGTACTGTTTCCTTTAGAGCCTTTCTAGTAACAATAATAGCATCTCTGATTCCCCAAGATGCTGAAAAGACTCTGGATCAGAGGTTTTGTTCTGGTGTTTTGAGGGGTTTTGTTTTCCAAAAATTTGGTTATTTTTAAAAATAATATCCAAGCTCTGATGAAATCCAGATGTATCTAGCGCAGTAGAAGAACGTGAGTTAGTAGTTAATGTGGTGGCACTTGGGGAATTTGCCGTGCTAAGTCTGTTCCCAATGCTCTTGAGAACTTGCCTTGAGGTCAGTGCACTAAATAGATTTGTGCCTCAGTTTACCTGAATTTACTTGCCTCAACACAAGCACGGCTGGTCCTGCACACCCTAATGCTGTCTGTATAATAAATGAACTAGCTCTGAACAAACCAGTTTAAGTACCAAACCCAACGTATAGTGTGATGCTGTGCCTGAGCTAATACAACTTAATGCATGACAGAGTCATCTTAAGTGTGGTAACACTGGGGCATTGCTCCTGCTTCCAGAATGAGGGCATGCAAAGATAACTCTCTACGTCACGTGGTGCAGCATAGGATAATCTAGTTTGGATTAAGGGGAAGAAGGATAAATAAGGTGATGGGACTGAACTTTCTTCCCCCAGTGTGAGATTTTCAGTGGATGAGTGAGAGTGAAAAAAGATAATTTGTTCTGTTTATATTGCCCTGCTTTGTTCAGAGCATGAGTGAAACATTACTCATGGCTGTTGCCCTCCTACAGAGGATCCTAGGCAATGAGAATGCAAGAGACCCATTCAACTGCTGAGCTCTACCACTGCTCTTGTGAGAACACTTATGCTGCTTCACCAGCTGCAAAACACTGATGTTTTAGATAAATGGCTCTGAAAGCCATAGATTAAAAGAACTAGGTATTATTTCTCAGAACTAAACTGCACCTTGATGCTGCCAGAATCTTGGCAGAGAATATGCCTTTACCACCTTGTACCTGTCTGGGGCTTTCCTGCTCTGTTAACATCATGAGCAACATTCCAGTAGCTGCAGGAACAGTTTGCTGGGGCTGTCATCCACCCACAGCAGCTCTGTGGGGCCTGCCCTGTGTTCACAAGGGGAGACCAGGAGATGGAGTGAAGGGACCAGAATTGGATCCAGTCCATCATAATGAGGAAAGCCTGTTCCAGCCAGGAAAGGATTCAATTAGGAGGCCGGAGGAATATGGATGATACAGGGAGGGCACTAGGACATCTGGGGCTGCCACTGCTGGCAAGAATAAAGGTGCTTTGCATGAGAGCAGGATGCAATCACAGGGGAAGAGGAATCTGCTCCCAAGTAGCACTGATTCCCCCTCCCCTCTACAGTGCACAACAAGGTACAGATTAGACCATTACACCCAAGGGAAGCCACAGAGTCGCACTCTCTTTTTCATGGACAGTAGCAGGAAATGGGTGGATTGGAACCAAATGAGGAGCCTTACTCAAACCAGATGTGACCCCAGGGAGATCAGAAATGCTGAGATGTTTTTGCTTTGACATATCCGCCAGGGATGAGGGTGGGGGAAGGTTGAGGGTGGCAGCAGCCGATTAGATGCTGCTGGATTGTATCACACTGGTAACAGGCCGGCTGGGTTTCAACACACAGAATTAGAGGAGACCATTCTGCTCCTACATAGTCAAAATTATGATTGTATCCTGAATTTTAGCTGGCTCATCACCTGCTTCAGCAGCAAGACTTTGATCACAGCCACACTCTTGAGTTAACCACATCTATAGGCTACAACCTCTTGCGATCAAGCAGTGCTTACCAAAGGTACCCTCTATTTTCATGCAGCAGACTTCATGAAGTAATTTGAGTCTGTTTGAATGTGGAAACAGGGGGAAATTAAAGCATAGAACTATAGTGACATGTGCTGTGAAGTCCATTTTAAGTCCCAGCACCAAAACTACCACTCTCTGCAACTGGATCTTACCTTGGTTATGCTGTGTCTAATTCTGACCCCCTGCTTAATGGTAATTAATTTTCAAACCTCAGGGGACAGTGATTAGAGTAGCATTGAACTGGGTGGACATTTTGCTTGAAGACCTAGCTGTAGAGTCCTATGATTAGCTGAGGTTATTTTTCTTACTTGCATGAGTCAAAGGCAAGTTCTGACATCAATAGTCTCCAAAAAGTCTGAAATTCTATCACTCTAAAGGCTCTGAAGTCAGGTCAGTACAAAGTAATCCAATGTATTCATTCATTTTCAACTCTCATGATTATAAAAGCCTGATGCGTGAGTTTTTTGCTTATTTGATTCTGGTAATAATGAAATGAAATGACGGGAAATCAGTTGCTCCCCTGGCGCTCTCACTCTGTCTCTTTCTTCATCCTCTCTTTCTAAACAAGGAGTCCAGAATTAACTTCAGTTAGCATTAAATTCTTTCAGAGGCCTTGAAGACAGTGATCAGTGTGTCCTTTATGTTGTGCCAGGCCACGGGACATTTGTAACAAAAGGGCAAAAATCCCTTGTCCAGCTGTTTGCTTCCCTGCTGTCTGAGATGGAAGAGTTAGTTGGTGAATTACCTTTGTGAGGCTGCAGGAGGTCAGAGTGATTCACAAGGAACTCTGAAGTCGTGGAGACCTTCTTGGTCCCATCCCAGCACAGACTGTTGCTCCTTAGTGTGTTGCCTACCCTTATGCATATACTACTGTCATATTTTGTCTGCTAATTATGAATATTTCTGTGGGTGAAGCTGTTGCTCTGCTATTTTTAGGAAGCCTGGACCTAGTCAGTGTCCACTGAAATCCATAACTGTTTTTCTACTGACTTCTGTAGACTTGGAGACAGGAGGTTTCTTTTCATCCTACAAAATTGGTCTGCCCTGTTATGTCTGTCCCACTGGCTGGAAGGGCTGGCAAACCAAGAGGGGTTTATAAGCCAAATCCCTTCTTGCTTTGTGCCCTCTAAACATCAGGCAACTGAAGGACAAATGCTCCACTGTTTTGACTGGGTAGAGTTTTGCACTCTCTTACATAGGTGTACAGTGTGAAGTTTAGTGGGAGGAGTTGGGCAAACTGGAATTGGGTGAACTGAAAAGAAGCCTGGGTCTGCCTGCAGAATGTCTTTGGCATCAGAAGGAACCAAGGCACCGTCCAATAGCAGTGAGATGCAGGGAATATGGACCTAATGATACAACAGGAGTATGTTGCTGGAGACCCTGTCAACACCCTTGTGTTTTACAACTCTATCTGACCCTTCCCAGGAAGGGTGAGCTTCTGGTTTACATTAGCTCAGAAGAGCTGCAGTGCTGACAGGCCTCAGCAAGGTCTGCAGGGAGTTTGGCTCAGTGGCCACCCTGTGCAGTAACAGAGCCACGCGTGGGTGAGTGTTGCCAAGTGGGTCCCTTATAAAGCAGTCTGAGGGTGCAGCTTCTCAAGTGATGGAGCAGAACCTCCTCCTTCCCCTTTCCCAAACAATTCAGTGATCATAGCCCACAAAACCAAAATAGCTGTCAAAGGACAAGCTGGATTTCATTTTGCTGCTTGTGGTCTTTGAATGGCATTTAGCACAGAAGTTTCATTCTCCAATGGTAAGAGCAAAGTCCCCAGTTTGTTGTCTCAATCCCAAAAGAAAGGAGTTTATAGGCATAGGAGTCACAGAAATACCTATTTTCACCAGAGCATACTGTCCTGGTCCATCAGTGAGACAGTGGGAAGTGCTGCAGACTTGTGAAGACTGTTTCCTTAGTGGAAGGTCCAGTGGGACAGAAGAGGGTGATCTCTGAAAATAAGTATTCCACATTCTTAGCTCACCGTGCAGAATCCTTGATAAGATCTATCTCTGAAGGTAAGCAAGTGTGTCCGTGCTGGATCTATTTGACTCTTTCTTAAGTGACAAATGAAAAAAACCTGAGCACTGAGATGTAGTCTTACCCTTTATGTTCCAAAGACCCCAGCAAAGGTTAAACTAACCTGGAAGTAGGGGACATTTCTGAAATTAGAGTCTTTTGGGCCTGAGGAAGGTTGAGAGCAAACTAAATAATCTGTAAAGCAGTGCACTGAAGAGAGAAAACATTTTACTTTCCTGAAGAAAATGAAAATTGGCTCCTCTGTGAAGTTCTTTCCAACCAGTTTGTGTAACCCTTGCTTGGAAACTAAGCAGAATTGACCAGCTTGTGATTTATGACAACTTCCTTTGGCATGTGCTCTGCTCTGTTTGCATCATTGCCATGGCAGCAAAGGAATATTTATTCATACAGCTACCTCACCACATCCTGGCCTTCCATTGGAGACCTGATTCAAAATGGCAAGGAAAGCTAGTTAGCACTTGGGAAATCAGAGGTCAAATGTCATCTTTTCCTATTCTACTCTGGCACATTATCATTTCAAACTGAGAGGGAAAAGCCTTGCAGAACCACTCTTTACATTTAGAAAGCTGCTTTTATCTGAGGGTCTTAAGGGCTTCATAAAGCTGTGGTGAAAGTTTCTGGGTTTTTCTGGCCCGTGTGGTCTGAGCATGATGGATTTTCTGTTTATGCATAGCCAGCCACAGCTAAATGAGCAGCACAAACTCAAGAGACTGAAAAAGGGTAAGAGAAGTGGATGCTGATTTTGAGTAGATGGAGCGAGCTGAAAAGCCAGGGAGTGTTTGTTCTCCAAAGTGAGAGTTTTTTTCCTTTAATGTGGGATTGAAGAAAGGCAGAGAGGGCTGTAACAAACTAAACACAAAGACTGAAATTCAAGACTAGGTCTGGAATCCCTGTATACAAGCTCACAATGGCTAAAATAGGGTAGAAGTGGGGTTTACTTATGTCCAGGAGCTTCAAGTTTCTTTGAGACTTCATAAGTTCTTAAAAACCTCTTTCCTCTGAATTAATAGGTTTTCTTCAATGGCTCTCATTTCATCCTTTGGGGCCAAATCCTTGCTTGGGTGTACTGATTTTGCTTATATGACCGACCCTTTTATTATGGTTCTTGATGTTGGCATAAAGCTTTCAGGGTCAAAATAGAGCAAGTCTTCCTCACCAGCTATGGTCCAAGTTCTACATGAGACAGAAACTGCCATTTGAACAGTGATGATGATATGCCTGGGTTTTCCTTTCCACAATGCATTGCCACCATGAATAGAGTACCTGGAGCAACAGTGTCAGAGCAAAAGACTCTGTGGTTCCCAGCAGTTATTTCAGGCATAGATTTCAGAGTGGAATGGGTTAACTCTGAAATTCTCAACTATCTTTTAACAGGCAGCTGGTGTGCTGGGATAATGGTGTCAAAAAGCAGGCTGGGTTGGGATGCGCTTTGAAAGAGGCAGACCAGGCATCCTTGGGGAAGGGTTGATGATGGGGTCAGATAATTCACTCTTCATGTTAATTCTTCTCTTTGGAGCCAAGGAACAAGTCTGTTAAAATGTTTGCCCAATACTTTGGGGCCAGCAGTTATAATTACACTTATTCTAATACATATCCATGCACTTGGTGACTCACTGATGCAAATCTGTTTGACTACTTCCAGAGGGGTTTGCAGCAGGGGTGGCAGAGGAGGAGACAATCAGATCCCTGGGTTTGAGCCCTGTGGTGAGATTTCTGCTCCTTTACATACCCTTGCAGCTGTGATGGACTGAGCTGGGGAGTCTAGATTTTGGGTTTGGTTTAGCTGCGGCTCTTCAGCAAGACCTGACCGAAGTTCTTCACTGAGACAATGTAATTGGGACATAAGTGAATTCCAGTCAGTTCAGGAAACACATCCTTTCAGTTCCTGAAAACATGCTATTATTAATTAACGAGCACAAATACTAAGGGGGCCGCACGCCTTTCGTTCCTTGGTCTCAGACTTGTGTCTCTCCATTCGTCTCTTCTTGCTAAATTTTTCAGTGTTTTTAACATCAGACTGATGTTACGTATAATTACCAACTTTGCACCAAAATTATATTTGACATGGCTTGTGTGGGAAATTAGAGCATTTCAGAGACTACAAATTCACCTGGGAAGATGAGCCAGGCAAGACAAGGCAGCGCAGAGTGGAAGTAATTTGAATATTACATGTGCCCTCCTGAAAATGCCAAAATCATTTAAATTGCTAGAAAGGATATTTTCCCTAATTAGCTGTGTGTGCTGGAGGGTTCATAATAATGCACTGGATGTGGAAGAATGGACTGGTAGAATAGAAGCTGCCTGTGCTCCGCAGGGGGCAGAGAAGAACTGGCGGTAGGAAAAGTCCCCACTTTCCTCTCTGAAAGCATAAAGATATTTATCAACCCTGCAGCTATTTACAGGGATAACACTCTCTTTAAATGTGTAGAGACTGTTCCCAGTTACCTGGTCACCCATGGTGTTAGCTACTGAGGGAGTCCAGGAGTGTGCTGGCTGTTGCATGTGCTTCAAGCCCAGATCTTTCGCTGTTTGCTGTTGCAGGAGGCTCTAACAGCCTTAGCTCTGCTCCACCCTCAGGAATCACTGTGCTGCTCTCTGACACTTCTGCAGCTTCACAGGGTCCCACAAATACAGTCTCCATTCCCCTCACTTTGCTCTTTTCTCCCTGGGGCCCTGCTGGTATGTTCTCACTTCCTTCCACAATTACAGTGATAGCTCCAGTTAGGCCAAGCCAAGTCTGTCTTTTTTTTTTTTTTTTTTTTTTTTTCCTTTCTAAATTATCCTGATGACTGTAGACATTCTGGGGAGATGTATGCAGGGAGAGCAAGAGGCAGACTCACTCTCATGGATCTTCTCTCTTCCTGACATCGATTGTTTAAGCACTAAACCATTCGCTGACTCCTGTGACTCTAAATGATGTGGGGCTTTTTCGAGGTTTTCCTCCCCACAGCTACAGAAACCGCACTGGAGCATGAGTCTTTCTAATGTGAGGGTTTCCACCTGTGACTGTGGAGCGAGGCTGCTGCTGGTTCCATCTCCTTTTCTGCCATCACCACTCCTGTGGTTTCTGCTTAGTTACATATTCATTTTTATAATGCAATTATCATCTTGTGGGATAAAGGAGGGGAAGACACCCTAATTAGCTGCTTAAAGCACTTCAAAACTGCATGTGTCCATGTCTTTAAAGGAGACAGGACTGCAGAGTGGATGCTGTTGCACTGTGCTGCATATTTCCAGTGCTGAACATTTCTGGTAACAGGATTGTACCCACATTGTCTGATCCATGCCATGGATTTCCCATTTAACTGTCACAAGGTCTGGATCACATTGCTTCCTTGCACCACAAGGTCTCATTTGCACCTTGGCAAAGGGAATGTAAATCATTACTCTGTTGTGCAAGTAGGGAGTTTTGGCTTGGGAGCTTTTCAGGACTGCTTTATATGGAATGAACAATAACACGAATTTCAAGACAAGGTAGAAATGGGCTTTAAACTCTTCCACACCCATTTGCCTGCCAGGGATCCTGAAGTGCTGTAGTCCAGGTTCAGAGGTACAGAGACATCTTACTCCCCATGAAATTGGAACTAGGCGCCTACATTCCCCTGGGGATCTGGCTCTTAACTGCATGGAAAGGCTGCTTTGTAACAGCAAAAAGGAACGTAAATATTGGCCAAGGATGCCAAAGCTAACACCTGCTTTTTGGGAAACTGCCCTGGCATCTTTGGTGTCCACAGAGTGGCTGGGCCCTGTGGTTAAGGTTGCAGCACGGCCCTTGGCTTGCTTCCCTTAGAAAGATGAAGAGCGGAGTTGATTTGAGAGCATTGCTCCTGGATAGTTCATTGATTCCTTCACTTGCTTTCTGAGGACTGCAGGCAGGAGTGGTGGTTGTAGTCTTCCAAAGTACACATGCCCCAATTTGTCAGCATCACAAGCCAGTAGTCTTTTCCAGGTAATAACTTTCCTGGAGTTTCAGTGCTGGGCCTTGGTATCATTGCAGTTCCATGTGCCTGGTGGTGAGGGCTCTGTTCAAGAACAATGAAAGGTGATGAGCCTGGACAGGAAGGGAGGTGGCTCCAGGAAAACTTGAAAAACAAGAAGCATTGTTTTGTTTTAAATGCTGATTGTTTTGTGTAACTTGGGCAACTGTTTACTATTCTTGCTGTACAGGAGAGGAGGGAAGTGGATGAGTAATGAACTCTGATGAAGGACTTTCCTTTGCTCATAAAGTGATAGTTACACCCTCTGTCAGATCCATTTTCATACAGTGCATGGCCTTGATATTACTTTGTCATCTTCCATATTCTTTTAGCGCAACTGCATTTACAGCTCAGGGGTTTAGGATTCGTCTGAGGGCTCACGATTTTGGCCATCTCTCTGGAAGCCATCACTGGCCATCCCACTGCCATCTGCAGGACAGCAGGGAGGGTGTGCACTCTTGATGTGTACTGCCCCACCTGCAGTAGCAAAGCTGCCATGAAGGACACCAGGTGATGCTCTCCAGGGAGCTTCAGTAATGCATTCCCTATATGATGTAACATCACCTCTGCCTTATTTGCTACCTACAAGGATGAATCCCCTGTACAAAAAGTATGTGGAGATGGCAAGCATTTACTTCTGTGTCCTTGTACTAGCAGAGCTGCCACTACTGCCAAAGCAGATTCTCAGAGTATTCTTCCAGCACCTCTCCTCCCCATGTCCAGCGTGATTTCCGTAGTCTCCCTTCCTGGCACTAGATGGTGCCAAGAACCCTCGTGCAGTTGCAGTGAGTCTGAGGCCTTTACTTGCTTTGTACCTCAATGAGAAGATGCCTCTGGCTTGGTGCACAGGCTTTTCAGGAACTGTTTCCCCCAGGGGCTGCTTCCCAGATCTGCCTCTCAATCAAGGAAGAGATTTATGAAGTGGAAATATGTCACAGAGACGAGCTGGCATGAGGGGAGGGAGGGGAAGATTATCTTCTGGACTGTGGACAGAATTTTCACAAGATGTACAATTCATAATTTATTCTTTGGGATTTCCTTTTTCTTTTTCCTATTTTTCTCTAAACAGTGTAAATTTTCATGAGATTAAGGAAACTGCAAGGGCTATCCAAACAAACGCACAGCAAGCTCTTCTCTGAACAGCTCTCTGTGCCCTTCAGGCCTGACCTGAAGCAGCTTCTCATAAAGCAGCCCTGTCCAGCAGCTAGTTCCATCAGTGTATCCTTGCTCTGATTTATCACCCACAGTTCTCTCCCAAACAGAAGATTCTAGAATGCACACAATTATTTTCATTTTAGGAAGTAGTAGCCTCTAAGACTACCTGAAATCAGCAAATTCCCTATACCTGTCCTTGTATGAAAGACAAGTACACCACTGAGTCGCACTAATGCTGATCATCTCCAGAGTCCTCATTTTAAGAGTGATATCCCTATTTACTTTGTTGAAGCTGTTAAGCATTGTAGCTAATCTCAGGTGCTGAGAAGTGAAGCAAGTGACATAGCTGGGGATGAATCCCAGCTTCAGATGTTAACTCCTCTTCAGTCGTCAAGAGCAAGTCCTCCAGAACTGTAGAACTCCTTAATTCATCACTTTCTGAAGCATATCACCTCCTTAAGGGATTTCTGAACTTTGGTTATCAATAATCCCTGGCTCCAGGAGCAAACCCTTGTTTTCCAGATTATTTGAAATGAGTAAATAGAGTAAATAGATTTATTTAATTTTTTTAACACCTCTCTCTTTGCTCTGTGGTAGGTCTGATTTGCCCCACTTGCAGAGTAAACAGGACAGGCTCTGGCACATGGATACCTTGCTGTTTACTGTGACAGTTACAAACCCAGATCATTGCATTTTTACTTCCTATTTTCCTTAATCTTGTTCCATTCCTGAACTTGCTTGTCCTTTATTTTCTGTCCATCTCATTACTTACCCACCTCCTCACAGCCAATCTGCCTCCCCTTTCCTCTTTCCCTGTCCTCCAAATGACTACACAGGCCACCAGCAGTGACATCCTTTTGACATCATCCAATCAGCAGACTGGGGCTGTGCCATGTTAGTGTGCATATGTTGTGACCAAAGCAGTACAGCTAGAGGGGGAAACGGGGATCAAATACCCCCTGAGGCCTTCAGAGTATCACAGGGAATGGGAGGGAAGAGCTGAGTTTTTTTCTTTAAGAGGAAGATCCAGCTGTTCTGAAGGATGTTAGTCCAGCTGTTAGCTGAAATATTTAAAGGAGATATTTTCTGTATTTAAAATCTCTTTCATTCCCGTTGTAGTGCTGCTTTATTGCAGCTCACCTGCCTTTTCCACTTCCATGGCTTTCTTTATATTCCTGACTTTAGGACTGGTCTCAGAAGCAGGTGGCTCCAGAAACTTCCTAATAGAAAAGGAGTCCCCTCTTCCTTCTGATCAGAGAGGGTTGGAAGCAGAATCTGAAGAAGGCCGATGGGGCCAGCTGTGCAGTTTGCACGGCTTAGGAGCCCAAGCAGTGGCATGAATGAGCCCTGTCTGTGGAGGGGATGGAAAGCAGGGCAGCAGTGGACTGTAGCTAACATGAGGTTGGGAAGCAACCCATGCAGTAGGGACAGTCTCTATTGGAAGCTGACTGAGATAGAGGCCCTGGGAGTAGAGACCCTCCCTGCCCCCAGGAGACCCATCAAGCAGGAGAGATGGCACGTACATTGCTTACTCCTGCGCCAGGCAGGTATCATAGAGCTTGTTTATCTATATTATGGCAGGGACAAAGGATGATGGACTGATACTCCAGGATTTAGGTGTGCTGTGCAGAGATCAAAAGAACCAACTTTGAAAAAGCAGAAGTCAACACAGATAAGGCAACCACCCCAAAAAAAGTAATGGTTGAAAAGAGCTGGGTGGAAAACCAAAGTGACTCCTTATTTCTGCATATTCCCTCTCTCTCTCCTAAAATGTGCACAGATGTACAAAACCCATTTTGTTTATTTCCCTAAATATCATCTCATCTTTAGAGCTGGAGTAAATTCCCACCCAACCTAAAAACTGACCCCATGATTTCTTTGAACAAGCTTCCACAGCTGCCTTGTAATGAGAGCAGTGGTAAACTGCTGAGGAGCCCTTTGTGGTCCCCTGTTCCATCAGCTGCTCTAATACCTTTTTGATTATCTCAGTGGACACAGATATAAATGCTGTGCCTTGGATCCCTCACTTGCAAGCTATCTCCATTTTTTTTGCATTTTCTTTTTAAAATAAAAATGACTGCTGATGTTTATGCCCCTGTAATACATTATGTATTATTTTGTTTTAAGCGCTGCCTTTTGCATCCTGACAGTAACAATAAAATGTGAGTATGGGATTCCTAATACAGACAGACTAATGTTTCCACTGCTAGCCTTCCCTATCTCTTCTTTTTTTCTTTCTGCTCTCTAAGCACTTTTCTAAAGGCTCCTTTTATATTCCTAATAAAATTAGAGCAAAATACATCGATTTACTGGAAAAGAGGGTTTGGTTTTTTTTTTTCCCATGGTGATAGCACTTTCTCCACCATCCACCTCTTAAAAATGCTGGAGAATATTCCATGTAAAAGACCTCCAGTTCCTTCTTAGTTTTTTTTTTTTTTTTTTTTTTATTTATCAATTCTCCAATAATTTTCCCTCCCTTATCTCTGATAATACTCTGCTTGTTGCCCCCACTGTGGAGCATTGTGTCTGCACTGATCTTCTGACATAATTACCTTTCATTAATGCATTTTAATCCTATCTCCAAATACCAGTAAATAACTGGTCTGCTTATACTGGGAACTGATCTGAGCAGGACCTTTTTACTCCTTTTCCATCTATGGATTGTGTAATCCATGTCCTGATGTCTGACTTCCATTTTAGTGCCATGGATCCCCCTTGCCCCACTCCTCGTTGCCTCTTAAACCAAGCTGAGGCAGCTGTAGATTATCAGATCAGACTCAGTGGTGGTGTTACACTGGTGTAGGTAACCTTACTTGAGAAATTCGTCCTGTTGTGGCCACACTGCTGAACCTCATGGTTGTAAGTTGTGCTTTGGGTTCTTTATCTCCTTTTGAGATTTGGGTTGATCCCACTGTTTTGATCCTGCTTGCAGTTACAATAAGGGGAGGGAACAACTGAAGCCCACCAAGTGTGTTCACACTCTGCACCACTGGAAACCTTTCAGAACCCGTCACTGTGCTTTGGGGATTTTAAATTTCCGAGATATTCACTTAGTTATGGAATAGGCTAAAATCTGTCATGCTGATTTAATGAGAGAGGAGGGGAGGGAAGAGACACAGACACACAAAAAAAAGCAATTTTCCTTGTAACAGTTGTGTTAAAATATTGATACAGATGCATAGTGGAAAAACTTAACGAGTTGTTAGTGTTAGAAATAATGCCAGCATTAGACATCTCTTGTGTGCAGAGTTTCCAAGATGGTGTTTAGCATTTCTGGGAAAGAGATCTCATGAGAAATGTGGGATTGCTGTACCTGGATCAGATCAGTGACACTTCAGTCTGGTGTCCTCTCCCAGGGCATCTGTCTGTCCTTCATCACAGAAAGTGGCACTGATAGAAGCTGTAGCACCATGAAGACCTGGAAGGTTTAACTAAAAGCTTCAAGTAAGGTTGGGTACTGAATGTTCTTGAGCGCCCTTTTGTATTCCATCTCTTACTAAAGGTACATTTCAAGTTCAGAACCCAGGTCTTATGGTTAAGGCACTATGTTGGCACACACACTGCCCAGTCTTGATTCCAAACTTGGGCACATCACTTATTCTGTGCATTACCTTTATAAAATGCATTTTGTCCCTTTTTCTCCATGTAGCATTCTTTGGCTCTACAGGGTTGCAAACACAATAGAAAATATGTCTCTTACATACATTTTTACTGTTTTCAGTACTGTGATTCTCTGATTTTGATTAAGGCTTCAACTTCTGACACCCAGATGCTGTAGCTGCTTGGGTTCCTTGTCAAATTGAGACATCTGAGGCCTTTCAGATGGTAAGCTTTCCTGGGGGCTCTGTGTTCTCCACTTCACTTTAGATTTAACAAAGAGATGCAGATACAATGTGGATGTCTGCAATAATAGGGATTTCAGAGTGACCCACAAAGTCTTTTCCTATGCTGTCCCTTAGTTTTGGGCTCTTCCACTCATTCCTGGAAAAGTCACCAAATGAATCTGTTCTGCCAAGCATAAACCAAGTCAAACTGGGTATGCTGGGCTCTGCTAATGAAGACCTCTATCCATCAGAGACTCAGCTGAGACCACTAAATCTGAGCATTCCTTTTAAGATGAAAATGAGAAAGGAATTAATTTTAATGAGTGATGTTTTTGCTACTGCTTGCCCTGTCGTGTGTGGCCTCTGTGTAGGCAGTGTGATCTGCCATCATGTCAGTGCTCCATGATCAAACCCCTTCCAAGAGGGGATACTTTACATGTGTTTCTGTGTCAATTCCAGTCCCTGAAGAACGTTGCCAATCCATTAAGAGCCTGGCAGGCTGTACTGGGAAATGCTAGCATGAGCAGAGAAAAGAGAGGCAAGGCTGAGAATAAGGAGGAAAGAAAGATTAATCTGAGCAGAAATTCTGCATCCAAAAGGATTTCCAGGGATGTGACCCCTGGTGTTACTGAAGGCTTTGGATTTGATTCGATAGTTATTGGTTCTTGGTCATAGTCTGAAGTTAAACACAAAACTGAATGATATTTCTCTTCAATCAGACTGTTTTTCCTTCTATATCTGTCTCAACAGAGAGCAAGGACTAGGAAATCCTGCTGCCATAGTATCTGTTGCTGCCCTTTGTGGGCTTCTGACAATGGACTGGACCGGGAGATACCAAAATTGTTTTGTCTTACTTTAAGTAGTCTGACACTTGCAAGTATATGGTTCCCAAGTGGAAGAGGGAGCCCTTTCCATTGAGAGTGATGTCAGGATAGGAGTGTTTTATACTAGAGAAGTGAAGTGGGGTGAGGGTCTTCTGTGGGCTCCATGGTATTCTGAACCAAGGCCGAGCTCAAAGGGAGATGCACAATACAGCATGTGGAATTCTCAGTCCCGGTTCTTGTCAATAGCAATTAAATCACCAAAACTCTTCTCACATTGGAAATTAATTGGTGTGGGGGGGATAATATACACCACTTATCTGTAGATAGATCTGCACAAGCCCTCCTCTGTGTCCCCTTATGTCAAGGCGTTAGTCTGAATTATTCCCCTCCCTATTACCAAAAAGGCTTCTGTTTTCCACAGCTGAAATCTCTGCTCATTTAAGCAGGAGGGATTGGTAGCTCCATCAAAAACCTACCAGGTGTCCAGAGGTGGCAGTGGTAATGGAGTAGCAATGTTGGAATTGAAAGGATGAGGAGTCTGTGAAGCAGGGGGATTGCTGCAGCATTGCCATTAAATGATCCTGGGTAAATGAGTGGTACCAGTGCCAAGCTCTCCAAAGCTGTCTTTCTCCTGGGGAAGTTCCAAGCTGATTACCAAGTGCCCTGCTTGAGATACTCCTTAGAAAGGAAGCATAAAAAACATAGGAGTATATTTTTTGAGAGGACAGAAGGAGGCAATTTCTATCCAGTTTTTTCATGTTTGCACCATTTTGACTGACAACTGCTCAAGGTACCTGCCATATTGCACATTGCTTATGAAGAGACCTTCAGCCTGTTTCCATTCTCTTTGCTGGCATTACATTTATGATGGGAAGTGGGACATCCTTCTCTATCTGACCTACTAGCTGATGTGAGCTCAACTTACCACCAGACTTTCTTAATGGGAATACTAATTGGTGTTGCCTTCTGGGATCCCACCCAGTGTGTAGGGCAGGAGTTGTGGGTTCTTGGTGCGGGCTGGTGTATTTGGTTCCTTTCTGGTTAGGACTCTGGCTGCACTCTGTGCTTGTGGGCTATTCTCTTTTTGCTAGCTTCCCCTTGGAGCACCAAAGTGTCCCCACAAACCACATGCCCAGAGCACTCCATTCAGATTTGTCTGTCTTCAAATCCCAGTTCGCCTGGTCCCTGAAGCAGGCTCGGAGAGCAATCAAAGCCACTGCAGTGCAATTTCCGACTGAGAATTTCCTTCCTATTTCTGAGCGAGTGTGTGTGTGTATTTACGTGTTTAAAAAAAAAAACCAAACCCCAAACATTTTGGTTTTGTGCACTAAGCACTTTTGAGGGCAATATGGGGCCCTGTAATACGGAGGTTTATAACCTCCTCAGCTAATGCTCTCTGACACTCTGTTTTGATATCATTACTACATTATACTCACAATTTTTGAGTGAAAAAATACAGTACTTAGAAAGTCGAAATTCATAAATAAATTCATGTCAAACCGCACTTAATATTGATTTTGTTAGTGTTCAGATTCAATAATAAGGTACTGCGTGCATGAATATTTAAATATAATCATCATTTCTGCATCTCCTAATGGCCTCTGCTCTTCTACACTCAATTTAAACACAATTTAAAAACTATAATGTATTGAAAAATACTAGGATTTAGCAATAAATCACCATTGGGATACTCCAAGCCTTTTATAGGATGGCTCAATATCTGCTTCTCAAGGGACAGCACAATTAGATTCATGTTTTTAAACTTCTCAATTATCCATATACCATAATTTTATGTGAAAGTTTGTTTCTCTTCCTCCCCCCTCCACCCCTGCTCCCCCTCCTTACCCCCCACCAGATACTCTCCCAGTAGGAAGCGGAGAAATCGCTAAGTGTTCTCTTAGCTGGGTTAGTATAGTAAAAAGGAGTCAAAGGTCACAGTCCTCAAACTGAATTAAACCCAGAGGCTGTCAGGGAAAGCAGAATGCTGACTCACTTAATCACATTATTTGGGGAAAAATCTAGGGGGAGGAAAGAGATAAAATGACTCAAAATGAACTCGCCAAGGAGGAAGCGGAGTTTTTATATTTATTTAAAAAGCAATATTCGTCTTTATCAAATAGACGCAGGGTGGTTCGATGGGGCCGGGGCTGGCTGGACACTCGCGCAGTCGCAGGCGGCAGAGCCCTGGCAGGCACTGTGCTCCTCAGCGGGATCAGGGAGGGAGGATGTGCTGCCCTTGGCTCCTCCAGTGCCACGCTGGCTTAGTGTTGGGGGGGGGTTTCTGTAGTGCTGGTCGCTAACCCATCTGCAAACCACACCCTCTGAGGTAGGTCATTATCATTATCCTCATTTTACACATGGGGAAACTGAGGCACTGGGGGTGAAGTCGTTATGGCAGAGTCCCAGTGGCAGAGCTGAGAGCTGGTCCTTGGGCTTCTAATGCTAGACCCTCTGCCCGATGGTTATATGACCATTCTCTGTCTCCAGTGTCCTCAGAGCCTGTGATGGAGAGGGAGATAAAAAGGATCTAGTGTTGGAATCTACAATAATAGCGCTAACATCTCAGGAGAGCGGTAGATCCCGATGGCATCAGTGTGGGATTGACTCTGCTGGTGCTGAGAGTGGATCACCAGTTCTTGCTGAGCCCGTTGCTGTCAGATGTGAGGAAATGGTCAACAGACAGGGAGAGGAGTGGAGGTCTGGTGTCTAAAGGACATGGCCATGTCACTGGGTGACACTGACAGTGTCACACAGTGCCCTTGCAGTGCTCTATAAAGTGCCTGGAGGGGGCAGGAGTCGCAGTTGGCAGGGGACTAAAGCATGGCCTGACTAACACACCCCGATGGTGAAGGGAGGGCCAAGGGCTGCTGAGATACAAAGGGACTGCTCACCTATATGCTTCCTAATCAAGCCTCCAAAACTCCTCCATGCCACACTGTATCTGGTGGAGGTTTTGTTTATGGTCTGTATTTCACCTAAATTCATTAGAACTGTTTACTAAAGTTTACTGTGTTGCATGGGAACTCATTTTTTATTTCATTAATCTGGCAAAGTATCAGCTTCTGCAGCCTCAGAGTCACAAGAAAAGCTGTAAAGTCTGATGAACAGCCATGATCAATGGTAGAAAACTCTAACCAAGTTGAGATGTAGCAACTCTGTGTGCCAGGCCAGGGGGGCTTGAAGGTCTGTTCATTCATTTCTGTGGGAGGGAAAGATAGGCATTCCTACCCATGCTGGGTAGGAACCACTTTTACCTGTAACAGTTCTAGAACTCCCTTGTCTAACTCTTGTGTTGCTCTGCAAAATATGTTTGTAATCCTGATACCAAATATTGTCCACCTTCCATTTACTCTTGTGGGAATGGAGGGATAGCAGATTTATCTTTAAGAAACAGAGAGCAAAGACTATTGTGAGAATTATGTGGATGCTTCTGCAATTTTAAGGATTTTTTTCTATACAGTTTCTGAGCTTCTTCAAAGTATTAAGGAGTAGAAAAATCTTATCTGAAGGGAGCAATGTGTATGACAAATGCAGTTCATCACATGGATTTCACCAGTTTTTGAGTGGATTCCTTCTTCAAGAATATGGGGAGTGTTAGGAAGCACCTGGATTGGAGTGCTTGGGAATGGAGTATTGGCACTGCTGGAGAACCACTTGTTCACGGCACTTCAGCTCGGTGGAAGCTGTTGGGAATGCACGCCTCCACGAATGGCAGATACGGACTTGAAGATGGAGGTGCAAATTCCAGAAGAGCCCCAGCAGCTTACCGAGAGGCATGAGAGGAGATGGCCAGGTACCCAGGGAAAAACTGGCAGCAAAAAGTATTGAAGATCTTCCACAATTGCCCAGTCACAGACTCTGCACAGCCACATGTGGCACGGCAGCAGGAATTTCCTGTCCTGCCCAACGTGATTGTTCCTTTCCGTTTACTTTTCTGCGTCCACGAGGTCCCCGATGCGCCCCACGTTGCAACCACTCCGTTCTGTTCTTCAGCACCGGCCCGCAGCGGAGCGCCCGCGGTCTGCAGGGGGCGCTCTGGGGGCGCGGGGAGGCGGCTGGAGCCCCTCGGTGCGGGGTGTCTCGGCTGGAATCCAGGCTGGAGCCCCCTCCGTGTGGGTTGTCCCGGCTGGATCCCCTCCCTGCGGGGTGTCCCGGCTGGGGCGGGGGACACGGGTGCGGGCTGGGGTGGGCAGCCGGCTGGCATCCCCTCGGTGCGGGCGCTGGCTGGAGTGGGGGTCATGGGGGCTGCCTGGCCATCTGAGGGGTGCAGGCGGTGGAGGGACGCGGGGCCGGCCCAGTGCTGGCGAGTACCAGCTGAGCATTGTTTAAAACAAGTGTGCTCGGTGAAAAGCCACTGGTATCCGTGGCCCGTCCCACCAGATGTCACCAACAGATCCGTATTGATTCCGAGGTTGGGCCCTTGGCAGTGGTGGAGGCAGATGGCACGTTGCTAATAAGCAATGAGTGCTGCTGGCAGAGCAGTGAGGAGAGATTGGATCAGTGGGATGGAGTGGTGGCACAATGCCATGGGCAAGTGAGGGGCATCTTTGACCATCTTTGTCCTTTCTGCATTCATTCCTTTTTCTAGCTGTGAAGCCTGAATTTCTTCACCCTCTCTGAACCTTTGCTTTTCTTCTGGTTTTCTGTGCTAGTCTCACTCTCTTTTCTCTCATTTCAACCCTTTTTTTCTTAACTGATGCTCATGCCTTTGACTGGAATGTTTTTGGCTACTGGTAGTATCCGTTTCATACCTCACTACATCATGTTGGGTAGGAGAGAGACTGAAGACTAAGGACATTCCTGCTGGCTGTTGTAGAAGAGTATGGGTGTTACACTAGGCCTGAAAAAAGGTCTGTGGATCACTTTGGATAAGCATCTTTGATTCTAAATGTGGTGACAGAGACTCATCACTGTTCAGCAGATTGGGTTTTTGACTGTTATCAGACTGTTGCTTCAGCTATCAGGAGACAGAACATGCAGCACCCCCACGGGCTGACATGAGCAGCAATAGCAGCAAGCACGTGCATCCCAGCACACAAACGCTTTGGCTCTAAGGGGACTGGGGACATTTTAAGTGCCTGTGTGCACTAGGAATTCTATTAATACATCAGGAATACTCAAGAAGGGCTTCTCATCTCCTAACTTCCCATAGTCAGGTACACCTGGATGAATCAAGTGGTCATTATTGTATGTATGGAAGGTTTTTCTTCTGTCTGTTGTGTGGCAACTTGGATTCCACAGTAGGCTGTGAAATACCCACTTTTTTGGTGGCATGCAAGTGAAGAGTATGGGTAAACCAAGGAGACATTCTAGCATGGTTGCTTTGCTGCTGATTTTTATTGCTTATGTGGACTGGCTGCTACATTACACTGTGCCTAAATTCCTCTTATGAAGAAAGATCCCTTTCCCATTTCCTGCAGAAAGTGACCCAAACTCAGCATCTCCTGCTTCATTTAGTGATGTCACAAGTCACAAGACACCATTCTCAGTACCTGGGGTTTCATTCTTTAACCACGTGCCCAGCAGCTGGAGACCACTGTTAGAACCCCCAGTGCTACCTGATGCCATTTTCCTTATTGATCTCTCTGAATTTAATTTGATGATTGGAAGAAACATGACCAAAGAAATACACTGAAGAGAGAAGGGTGGGTCTCTCAGTCTGTCAGTGGTGATCAAATCATTTTTATTTCAGTACTTAAAGGTCAAGAACAGTTGTGAGTTCCCTTTCCTGTGATAAGGGCTTTTGACTTCTACCTCTTTGTTATTGTTATTGTAATTTCTGGATTAGGGAAATAGCTTGATTCTCTTTCAGAACCTGATTATGGTAGCTAAAAATCTGGACTGAGGCGCACCTCCAGGGAATCTGCCTGCAAAAGGGAGGAGCCCTGAGTGCATGTAGAAGCTGGCTCTGCATTTGCCCTCAAAGCTTCTATTTTCCAAAAAAGGAAAGGGCAAAAAAGCCTTGAACACTGATTCTTTTAAAGCTGTGAAACTTAGAACAGGTGTGAGCACAGGCAGCTGCCGGGGTGCTGTGTGCAGATATTCCTGCTAATGCCTCCTTAGAACTTAATCTCTGAAACCATCTGCTTATGGTGAGCACATGTCCCGGGGGAGGGGGCAGAAGCAAATCCAGCAGCCCAGCAACTTCTTCCACTGTAGCCTGAGTGAGAATTTTGAATAGCAAAACAAGATGAGTTGTGTGTCAAGAGACCTCATTCTCAGCTTTTATGAGGCAGGAAAACCCCCGTGTCAGTTCCCCAGGTTCAAGACAGTTACTGATGAGCCTCAGAGGTCAAGATCTGGCTCATTACCACCTGAACAAAAAGAACACACAAACCTGAGTTTGGAACTGTCATCAGCAGAGCCCTCTGTTCCCACAAATACATGGGATCAGTTCTTCTTACTTGAGGTCTCAGTCTGAACAAGATCTGCTAAAAGCTCCTGTCTGTGCATTACTCTGGTTTTCCAGTCTGAAGTCACTGTGAAGTTGAGTAAGTCCTTTGGGTTGTCCCCTTTAGTGTAGCTGTCCTGATACTCTCCAGTGGAGCCTACAATAGTTCTCTTTGAGTAAATCACTTCTCTTCCTTATGCCTGTCTTCTCTTCTTGTCTCTTTGGTTTTTGACTTTGTGAGAGATGGCCCCTCTAGGGCTCCAGGGTTGATGTTTGTTGTTCAGCACAAGGTATCAGAGGATCAGAAATGTTCCTGTGCTAATAAGTGAATCAAACCCACCTGCTGCTGCCTGCTGTGCTGCTCCTTTTGTACCTGGGTACACTTGTTTGCAGAGACCAAATTGCTCTCAGCCACTGACCTGTTAATGAAAAGCTAGTTTATCAACTTTGGCAAAAGAAGAAAGCAGTATTAGCCACTGCTGCCCTGTGACTGCCAGAAGCCGCATGGTGACAGGAATGGGTCATACTTCAGCCATGACTGAAGGGTCCCCAGCTTCAGAGAGACATTCAGGGCCTTCCCCTGCATTTGGTGCTGGCCATAAAAAATTGATCATCCTTTGTTACAGCTTCACTTCTGTCACTTTCCATCCCAGAGTCTGTTTTTTACAGAAAACAAGCTACATTCATCAAAAATGACAGAACACAGACTTAATGTAATCATGTATGGGAACATGAATTGCAAATGCAGAACACAAGCACTAAAATGTATTTTCCATTACTGCCACAAAATGAAATAATCATGAACATTTTCCCCAAGAATGAGAACACGTGTAGAGTACACTGACACCTCAAAATCTGCTGCTGTGCCTCGGCCTCAGGTGCAGGTGGGCTTCGTGTCTATCAGAAGGGCAGAGATCTGCTGGTGCCAGAGGAGGTGGCTCTGTTATCATCCTCACCATGGAAACTTGTGATGGTTATTAGAGCAGCTTCTACAGGATCATTTGGATGACCTTCTGGTCATCTCTGGTTGTTAAAGATCTTGGGGTACTCTTAAGCATAACTGAGCAGAGGTGCTGGAAATATAGACAATGCCATGTTGCTCCTTAATTCTAGATTCTACTTAGGACTGCTGTTGGATCATTTGCTGAAAACCTTGAACAAGTCCTCTCACCCTACCTTCCTTTCATTCATAAGCTGTAAAAACACAGATACTGCCTAATTAAAAATAAAATGTATTACTTGATTTAGAGTTGGTACAGGGCAACATGTTAATCCAATTTTTCTTGTCCCATCCAGATGCACTGGGCCACGGTTTTGCCATGCTCTGAGCATTTGCTGTATTGCACCCCAGATGTGGCTGCCTTTCACAGACAGGTAAGGTTATACCTGCCTTTATATCTGATTGTTTTATTTGCTTGTGACTTGATTTAGTATCAGAAATGTAAATGACTGGATTACCTCTGCTGATCAGGCTGTTAGGAGAGGCAATGAAGGGTAATAGAACTGAGAATAGCCAATCTGTAAACTAAACTAAATCCAGGACTTGCTCAGTGATTTAGATTATATTAAACATATGCAAGTTCTCATCCAGCCTGTACTTGCTACAATTCTGCACATACAAAGCCACTAATAAGGGGTGTTGGAGCCTGCCCTGCTGAAGGATAGTTGGATATGGATCATGGTGATGTCTGGAAGGGAAACTACTGGTTTGATCAAAGCCTTGTACTCAGACAGCGCTGAGTGCTGATGGAATGATAGAGAGAATAAGGCAGAAAGACAGGGGCTGGTTTACATCTCATCCAGCAGGAGCTGTTAGGAGGGACTTATTGATCTCTGATTCAGTCACGGGCCGTAGGTTAAACGAGGGGATATATTTGAAGAGACCAGTCTTAACTGCACCCAACAGGAGGTGCTGGAGAGAACAGTGTGCTGTGCTTGGGTAGACCTTTCTCCCCGCAAAGAAGACATGATCCTGTCATAAAGGGAAGAGATTTTGTTCTAAATGAATTAAAATGATGTCTTTGCCTGAGAGCAATTCAGATTATAAAAAATACATAAAACAAATAGACTCGGCAGCTGTAGAATCCAAGAGAAAATCTGGATTTGGAAGAGATTCTTAACTTTTTTGTAACATGACAGTAAGAAAAAACATTTGGTCTTATGCATTTTTCCAGATGTTTACACATAGTCTGTGTCTTCTCTGACAAGTTTGCTTAAGGAACTTCACAGACACGTTCATATTGTCATATAAATGCAATTTCTGTATATATGTATGCACATATCTCCACATTCTTGTACATTTGACACACTTTATGTGCATGTACATCATCTTATCAAAATTAACTTCCTCTTTGAATTAATGTGCTTACATGCATATACATCAGTATGTCCCAAGGTGCATATATGTATCTTTGTTCATATTCCCGTGTATGCATGAGGTGATCAACATAGTCAAATTGAAAAATTAAGTTATTCCAAATCTGTGTTATTTCTCATTTTGTTCCCGGGGGTAAATGGACCCATTCCAAATGAAAGGTAATCTTGGGACCTGAAGTTTTACATTTCAGCATATAGTGTGGTTTTAACAGTCTGTGCCCTCTCCTGTAAACTCTGCAGGGGAGTTTTGTAGATTCCCTTCTGTGTTTATGCAACAAAGGCAGTGTCAGATTGTTTAAGACCCCAGGTGCTAGGACAGTGCAAATCTTTACTAACAGTGGTCAGATTCTGTGGAAAGATGAGATTAACTGGCAGGCAGGACCCTTAAAGAACCTACAAAGCCACTCCTGTAACTCTTGAAGGTTTGTCACTGGTTTTTTGTCTTGTTTGAAAATACATTCCCTACAACTTTGAACACATACCCATTTCAGTGTTGTGTTTGCGTGGTTCATAAAATCTTCACATGTGGATTTCACATACTCTTCTGCAGAACAATATACACATGCATATGTAGTAAAAAGCACAAACTTTCATGAATGTTCATGTAACACATCAAACGTGGCACGATGGCAGGTCAGGATGCACGGACGGCGCTGTGGCCGCTGGCAGGCTGTGTCCTCGGCCAGGAGCGAGGGCTCCGGTGCTGTCGGGAGCAGGGGAGGCACCTTCCAGAAGAGGGCACCTGCCTCCCGGAGCAGGCAGCGCTCCCGAGCCATGGCCCCCAGCCTCTTGCACCTGGGCACTCGCAGCTCGCCTGCCAATTTGAGGTTAACAGTGCCAGCACAGAGTGAAATATTAAGGCAGCCACTTGAAATTCAAAGTGTTTCTTTTAATTAATGGGTGGATGCCACAAGTTGATCCAATCCAGCTCTTAAATTAATCTTAATTACATGGATTTTGTAACTTNGTGTCACACACACCGAGGCTGTGCTCGTGTGCCCTCGGCCAGGAGCGAGGGCTCCGGTGCTGTCGGGAGCAGGGGAGGCACCTTCCAGAAGAGGGCACCTGCCTCCCGGAGCAGGCAGCGCTCCCGAGCCATGGCCCCCAGCCTCTTGCACCTGGGCACTCGCAGCTCGCCTGCCAATTTGAGGTTAACAGTGCCAGCACAGAGTGAAATATTAAGGCAGCCACTTGAAATTCAAAGTGTTTCTTTTAATTAATGGGTGGATGCCACAAGTTGATCCAATCCAGCTCTTAAATTAATCTTAATTACATGGATTTTGTAACTTTGGCATTAGCCAGCCACACAAAATATGTATTTCATAATCCTAGAAACGGGTGAAAAAGACTGCTGCTGAGCTGAGAAGTCAGCTGATGATGTTATCATTCTCTGTGGCTGTGGGTGTGAGTGTCATTGGGGTGTGTCTCAGATCTTATCGGGAATACCAAATTAATTCACTCCTGCAAATATCAAAACAAGCTTTTTTGCCGGCAAGTAGGGAATAGGCTAGAGATTCCTGAGCTGCTATATTTGGAGTTTCTGTGCCATCCAGTGCTGATACAATAAAGAACAGAAGGATTAGGGAAAGGGAGCTGGCGATCTGTCCTGCTTAGTAACGAGTTTTGAGTGCAAACGCAGAGTGCAACTCAAGCCTTTAGTTGCTCATGGTATACTTGTTGATTTGGACTGAGGATCAGGAATCCTGCCTTCATAGCTCTGCCATTGGCATGCTGTGTGTGCCTGGCCAAGGGCAGGGAAGCTTTCCATCCCTGTGCTTCTGTTTTCCTTTTCTGCATGTTTGTTTGTTCAGACTTCTCTTTTTCTGGATGGGAGCTGCCTCTTAGCATGTGTCCATTCAGCATTGTATGGCATCTAGGTGCTATGTGCTGCAGATGATGATAATGGATAAATTGAATTATCTCAAGAGAATTGATACTTAGGGATGAGCATCCAGGATCTCTCTGAACATCCATCATGCCAACTTTAAATAGAAAACAGAGCTGGGAATAGATGGTCAGGGATATTCATAGGATATGCAGACACACAATTTGCCTAACCAGTCACTGCATATTTGTTAAACAGGAAGCAGGGCCTTGACTATCCCCAGGGATTGGCATTCCCTTGGGATTAATGTAGCTGCTCACTGGATTACGCTCCTGCTTCTGCAGATGAAACTTGAAAAACAATGGATAAAGCTGGGAGTAAACACAATTGCAAACTATTATTTAGTCATCTTGCTTTAAACCTGAGTCAGAATGAGAGCAGAGTCTGTACATAGCCTGGAATGACTGGTTGTGGGGTAGTGAAGTGCATCTGGGAGCCTTTTCTGTCCCTGCTGTACACCTGGGGGGAGGAAGAGCAGTGGGAGAGGCAGATGACCTGTTTGTGTGTAAGCACATGCTCCAGAGGAGAAATGTTCTGCTGCACACAGCTGTACACACGTGCACACTTGTGCATGCCTAGACCTTTCATTTGTGCCTCCATAAGCATCCTTTTCTTCTTCATTTTCTTTACAATGTAGACACCTGAAATCTTTGTAGAAATAAGCTTTCTCTAGAATGGGTTTGTGAATGTTAATCTGATGTCTGACTTGTGAGCTCTCTCAGTGCCTGTCTGTGTGAAACACTTCATTTGATGACAGTCCCTCCTTATTCTTACAAACTTTTTGTATTTGGCTGATTTTGTTCTGCTGGTAATACATCTGGTAAGCAATTTTACCTTCTAGAGCTCTTTCTGCGGTTGCTTTACAGGGCAAGGTTAGTTTGGATATCAATTTGAAGAATTGTTTTCATGGCACTTTTGGAAACATAAGTGGGAAAATGTTAAACCTCATGTCAATTTGCCTAATTGATGGGAAATTTGATTGTGGCCGGGGAGGAGTGGATTTCCCTACTTCAGTCTTATGAATAATTTGCTCATCTGAAAAGAGAGAAAGTCCTGTAAATCCTGGCAGCCCACACAGCTTTCCTCACAGGTTCAGATTCTCCCCAAATACAGAGAAAAAAATGGAAATGATATGCCCGACTCCCTTGGAACACTCTGTAATGGTGAACCTGTGTATTTGATTTGTTCAGGATGGACCTGATGGAGTCTTCTGTGGACTCTGATTATTTTTACTCCAATTTTGTCAGGTTTCTTGTGCTTTTTCTCCAAAGAACTTATTTCTCAAATAATGGCAACAGAATCTGGATTAGATAGACTGCTCTTGGAACACTGTAATTTCTGTGCTCTTGAGATACTAGAACATGCTCACTTCTGCAATTTCTAATCTCCAAGGCTTGTTGAAGTTGGTGTGACTTGAATAGCAATGATACTGAACTTCCTCAGTTTTCAACTTTGAAAACCTTTAGATGTCTGAACTCATTCAGCAATGGGGAGGAAGCCAGCAGGCAAATGGAGAAACCTTTCCAGCTTTCAGTGTAGGTAGGAAACAGAATGAGTTAATGTTGGCCCAAAGGGCCACAATAAATAATGAGAGCTCTTCCAAGTATATCGGGGGAAAGAAATACGAGAGAGAAGGTAAGCCCATTAATAAATTAGGAGAGAGCTGGAATCAATGGTGATTCTAAAATGGCTGAGCTACTTAACTTTTTTTTTAATTGGTCTTTAAGAAGAAAAATATAGAAATGGAATATGGACCATTAGGAAGTAATGAGCATCTTGGCACCCTGGCTGTTGATGTAAAGCAGATAAGGGAACACTTGAAAGAATGGATAGCAACAAATCAGCAAGTCCAGCTGATGAGCATCCTGGGATGTTTGGCTGCTGAATTCACTGAACTGCTGGCAGGTGTTTTGAAAAGTTGTGGATTAAACAGGCAGGTCCTTCATGGTAAGTCCCTATCAATAGTTCTGGAACAAAGACCAGCCTTACAAAGCTGTTCCTGCTATTGATTCCTGCAATTTCCACTTCACACAGCCATTGTATCCTCAGTTTGAAGAGGTGCTAAGATGGAGTACATGGGTTTCAAGAAGCCTAAGTTCAGAAATTGGCCAGACTGACATTCAGACTACATAGCTCCTTTGCTTCATATAAGTAGTATTATCACTCTTGTCTTCTCAGTAAACTTGCACCATTTGACTGGAACTGATCCAACTGTACCAGGGAAGACCCACCTAAGAAATTTACCTTCAAAACAGCCTACCAGATGGTTCTCTAGTGCTGTCAGCTTTTTGCTGACCTCAGTTTGCTTTCATTTTTCCTACAAATTACTTATTTTGGATATTTGAACCAGCCTTGTGCTACTGCTGAGGTTGAACTTAGCCTTTTGTACCTGCTGCTGAAGTTGCTCCTTTGAGGTGAAGCACAATAGCACAGGTTAATCAGATGAGTGCACGTTCTAGAGTGTCAGCAGCACCAGCAGTGCTCAAGCACTTTTCAGGATGGAAGATCTTACTGGAGCTCTCCTCAGCCTAGAACTACCGTAGTGCCTTTTTTTATCAACAGAACTGTGAAACAGAATATGAAACACACAGGTGGATAATTTACTCAAGGTCTTATTAATGCTTTTCTCTGAAGTTTACTGAATAAACCATTCAGCAATACAGAGCTTCCCCAGATGACATTGTTTCAGGTGAATAAATTTGTTTCCCACATTTTCTTAACAATTGAGGTAGTTTACAGGCTTTTGCCTTAAGTTATCTCTGCAGGTTAAAAGAACAGAGCTGGATTTTATCCTGTGGTAAGACCTGTTCCCTTTCTGATTCTTCTCCAGAGGAACTCTTTCCAGCTTGGTATACTGTTTTACAGAATTCTAACTTAGCCCTGAAAGCCCATTGTCAGGCAAAGATGTATCTAACAGTGCAGGCTGGAGCTTGTTAGGAGCTGCTGGTCACTGACCCCAGGGATCAATGAATGCCCAGCCAGGATGACTTGCTAACTGCATCCCCCTTCTCCCCAGCTCTGACACAGAGAGGGACAGCACACAGCACGCAGTGTCCTTCAGAGTCTGGAGCTGAGACATGCAGTGGAGGGTAACTCTCCCCAGGTGTTTGATACCTGATTGTGTAGAGACTTTTCCATTTGCAAATAATGTATGGAATACATTAGCACGGAAGCTGAGATTCTCCAGCAGTTACATTTCAATTGTCTGTCTCTCTTTCTAATTTCTCTTCCTACGCACCTTCTTTATAACCCCCAGTGATACAGAAAACTTAGACTTAAATGATTTCAGTGGGTGAGAGGCAGGAGGTGGGGAAGGAACTAATATGAAAATTACTTTAATTTAACAGTCTGTCACTCACACTGGCCCAAAGGAGCTCTAAGACCATTATCAATGACCCTTCTAGCCACCCTGCTTCTCCCTTCTTCAAACATAAACTGTTATACACACTTACAGGTGACAGCATACTTCCCCTCCTACCTGCATGATAAGAGGTAAAATAAGGAAATTGTTGATGCTGGAAATTAGGGATGGTATCAATATGAAGTTTGAACTTATACTTCCACAGTAAATGCTCATAGGACTTGATAGCAGTGGTGAAGTCCAGGCATAGTTTCCATTTAAAACAGGAGTCCCAGAGGAAAATATCATCCCTGTTTGTGGCCACCAAGGAAGCAGTTCTGGCCTATCATTATTTATTAATATATCTCTTGTAATAACGCCCAGGGACCCAAACACTGGTGTGGTAGAGAAGGCTCTGAGCAGAGGTTGAATAGGGACACTCAGCTGTCTCATCTCTGCAGTAATAGAGCCCTGGTTCAAGACTAAGGCTCCAAGATCCCAGTAATGAACATAATTAGTTCTAATAGTGGGTGAGATGATATTGGCAAATGAGAGACGGGAGGGTTCAGTCAGGTTCTTAGGGCCCTGTTTTTGTTTATTCAAAGGTCCTTTTACTCCAGTCTGGCACTGCAAAGAGGTCTGAAAGATGAAGTGAAGAGTTAGAAGGTTACCCTGTGGCTCTCTGGCTGGAGCATCCATCTCTGATCATCTGACAGAGCTGGAGGGGATCACATACTGAGCAAATGCAGTGGACTAAAATCTCCACTGGTGTAAATTGGTATCATGCTTTGCTGTGAAGCTGTGCCGATCAAGGCCATCTGAGAACTTGATCCAGGGAATAAATTATTTTTGCCCTTAGTTTGTAAGTCTAAAGTCAAGTCCTTCACATGACATGTCCCATTCAGTGCTAGAGAAGGTCATATTTCTCCTCCTTCTCTCCACCTGGGCTGTCCGCTCTCCTCTGGATAAACAGTATTTCCCCATTGCATTCCCAGTCCCTCACGCTTCACCAGAATTAAATTCATCATTCATTTTTTATGGTTTATACATAGCAGTAATTTATGTTTTCAAATATATTGAGGTCACACTTTAGCAGAAAAAGAGTGTTTCACATTTAAATTGAAGGCATGTTCGTTCCATTAAACAGAGATGTTTTGGATAATTTTAAAAGGCTAAAAGTAGTAGAAAGTAACATTAAAATAAAATTTGAGAGATGTAATTACACCTAATCGTACCATAAAATAATCAATACTGCATTACATTATTTCTGACTTCCCCAGTTATAGCCTTTTTTTGTTAAGCTTTTGAATATTGATGAGGTCAGTGGGGTCGCAGTCGACTCTCTGAGGTCTAATGGAGGTGGAATTAAGGTGATGTCCTCTCCTATTATATCTGCACGAGGAGGTGAGCTCTATACTTTCTCAAACTGGGGAGATAACATGGCATCAGGAGCCAATACCTCGGCAACATTTCTTGAGCTAGATTAGGCTGTCAGTAAGTGCTGACTGGGAAGCTGGCGGTGCTGCCTCCCCATCGCAGACCCACTCAATTACACACGCCAGGATGCGGAGGAAATGATGTTCACATCAACAGAGATCATTAACAGCTGGAGACCAGTGTGTGTGAGGTGACAAGAACCAGTTCCTTCCAGTTCAGCCAGGGCTTTCAAGTGTTGCTGCTGTTCACTGTGGGAGACTGAAAAGGGGTTTTATTGTGGTGGTTTGTTCCCTCCTTCTCTGCCCCTTTAGTCCTACCCCTACACCTGACACATGCCTCACTCTGCTAAAACAGCCCTCTCTGCCCGGGTTGCAAAGCACTCACGCTTCACCAGCCCTGTGTGTGGACATGCAACATACCAGCACAAGCTGGGCAGCTGCTGGGGTTCAGTGCAGGTGGCTGGAATGGGACCATATTTCCCTGTTTGTGCCACGGGGTACAGGTCTGACTGCATCCGAGGAAACGTGGCTCTGTCACCCTCCAGCTCTCGGCTGGAATGAATCTCCTTTTTGACCTGGTCAGTGCTGTTCTTCATTTAGGGATCTTGGAGCTGTCAGTGGATTAACATTTGGGAATTCTTTAATGTGTAAAGAAAGAAATTACCTGCCTGGAGAAAGCGAGTGCTCTTTTCCCTCCGTTCAGTGTGTACCCCTACTCTCACACTTTGGGCTAGGACAGTCTTTAGCATTTAAAGCAAGCCGTGACATACTGGGTGGCCCATGTTCTGTACCCAAATTTCTCATGCCTTTCTGCAAATGGTTTAGAATTTAACCTACGGAAGGGGCTGGGATCTGAAGAGATATTCAGCAATAAACTTAGGATTTGTAGTTTACTTCCAGTGCCTCTGTTTCTCCATCCATTCAATGAGAATAAGGGATTTTTTTATTGAGGTCTATTTTGCATAATGGAAGAAAAAAAAGATTTTGATGCTTTTGGTAAACCCATTGAAAAAGGCAACTAAATGTCAGTTTTCGGGGTTCTGATAATAATTGTCAAGAAGGGTGGAATTTTAAAACAGAACCAAATGGAGCAGTACCACTGCATTATCCCTTTCGCATTGCCACAGCATCCTCAGATTACAACACTCATAACAAAAGGAAAGATAATGAGCAGGCCCCTATCATTACCATTAATAATAAAAATGATATAATGTATTTTTAAAACTTTCCTTAATGCAACACCAGCCCAGTCATCCCAACACACAGAATATCACATCTTCCCAAATATATATATAAATACATAGCTGAAAGTGTCAGCAGGGGCAACATGTAAAATACAATTCAGATGCTTCATCTCCCCATCAGCTGCATTTCTCCAGAGGGACCAGTCCCCTCCAAAGGGGCCAGTCCTCTCCCACAACAGGACCAGACACTCTCCAGGCTTGCTGGCTGCCTATTAAGTTATTCCTTCTCTCACACCCAGTGCTGTCCCTGGGGTCTGGCTCTGTGTGTGCCCCCCACCCTCAGTAATCCTGCTGTGCCAATTGCTAAGGTGTTTCCCTGGTACCTATTCCCACGTACACCAAACTCTTTGCTTTCCCTTTCTCCCACTCCCTTCCATTTACTCCACTCTCCCATTTTGTTCCTGCTCTGAAATCTAATTGTTAAAGCTGGTGGTAGAATGGGGATATTTGCCCCAAAGCAAAGTGACAGAGGCCCTCCCTCTGCAGACACAAGACAGCCCCACTCTCCTGATTAGCCTGAATTGCTTTCAATTCACTAACATAACAAGCTGCTGCTGCTTTTTCTTTTTTTTAAATTTGAAAATGGAAGGGACACTATTAGGAAATTTACATTTGCGAATATGATATTTAATTAGCAATATTAATAAATTAATAGAAGTAAAGAACGTTGTTGAGACTCCAGATTAATAAAACATGCTCTAGCTGAGTAAATGAGGTGAGCCAGGCATGTGGTGCCCATAGAGGATACAGGGGAAATCTCACTCCCCAAATACCCCTTTAAAGAAAGAATGAGGGTCAATAGTGAATGGGGACAAGGCCTTTTCCATCTCATAGTACCTCTCACACTTACACATTAGTCCTTCCCCTGTCCTGCCACAATACTTCTACAGGAAATTAAGTACAGCTTTTCTGCCTATGTTTCTCTTTGCCTTCCTTGCCAAGAGGCTGAATGAGTCAGTGGTGGGGAGCGAAGGAGAACCAATGTTTGGAGCTCTAAGGTAACAGCAAGGCCAGTGCAGGGCAAATGCCTGGAAATGTTTGGTCAGATCCATGGAAAGCAATAAAAGAGACTTACAGCGTTTTCTGATGTGACCCTCTGCTGAATGTGGAGCACTGTCATTTAGCTAGGACTGTCCAGATTGGTGTCTCCAGGGCTCTTGGAGGGTTTTGCATCAGAGGGCCCCTCAGTCCGTGGCACACAGAGCAGGTCCATGCACGAGGTGATGTCTCCGAGCTGGCTCAGGAAGGGAAGCAGCGCAGCAATGTCAGGGTGGGCTCAGCTAAGAAGAACGACCACATTAAGCAAAGGTCTGGCACATTTTGAGATAAACTGCTCTGAGGTTCACAGGGGTCAGACCCAGCCAGGTGTCCAAGGCTTCATGTGCATCTGTCACTGCTTTGAGTCTTGGGTGCGAACCCAAACTGGGAACCAGTCCTCTGCCACTCACTGACCCACTAGTCTGCAGGACACTCCAGCATATGCTGTAATTTAGGCAATCCGAGTTTGGGGGCAATGTTTCTGTGCTTCATCTGTCCTTTAAAAAGCTTCTCAGAAGAACCTGGTACAGTCCTTTTACCGTATTGCTTCATTAGTGTGGGAGGTGGTTCAGAGGAGACTGGGATATCAGGACTCCAGGGATCCAAACAGGAGGCTGCAGTGCCAGGTGACTTCAATGACTTCATCTGTCACCAAGTCTGGGACAGAAAGGGAAGAATGTGGTTCTCTATAGTCAATATGGAAAATCCTTTGCAGTGTGATGGCAGAGAATCATCAACTGTATGGACATTTCTTAGCTGTTGAAGTACTACTGTGTCTGTGTGCAATAACCAGTACAGTCTCTTACCCTGATCCCTGGCTCAGGAGGGAGGGCAAAGGATAAGCAGGGCCCTTGGGAACCAAGCTAGCAGTCAAAGCAGTAGCTCTCCTAGGGCCTGTGTGACATTCACACACATCCCTGTGAAGTCACGCTCTCCTGCAGAGCATGGCAGGGGTGATTATTTATTAATGCACTGAGCACTGTCCCCATGCATCACTCTGCCTTGCTCTGCTGCAGCCTCAGCACTGGGACACCACAGACCTGTGGCTCTCCCTGTGCACACCAAGGGAAGATATCTCAGCACCTAGGAAGGACCCCAGAGAGAGGCAGTGATGCTGGAGAAGGAGAAGGCAATCACATTAATTGCCTGAAATAACATTGAGGGGTTTTGTAATGCTTTCTGCATGCTTGGCTCTTGTGGATCAGCTCTAGACTCAAAACCAGCCAGCCTGATGCTCCATGTGCCTGCCCCGAGAGCACAGGGAGCTTTTCAGCTCTGACATTAGAGCTTAGTGGGTAAATCTCTCTGTCTCCATGTTCTTCTCTTCATATTTGAGATAGTATAACACGCTGGACCTTCACAGTTCATCCTGCAGTGTTGTTCCCTCAGTGTAAAGTGTGTGGAAAACTCTCCCAGTGTAGGCTCTCACTTCAGAAGAAGCACATTTCTTTGGCGTGAGATACAAGGAGGACAGGCAGGGTGCAACCAGTTTCCTTCTAAAATTGAAAAGAGGAGGATAAGCACAGAGAGGTGAATACCTTGTCTGATCCCTCAGTAACTCAGCTGTGCTACTCCCATCTCCAGGGTTGGCTTGTCCACACTTTGTGGTTTGTGCTGTGCTCCTGATGCTGACACCTCCACTAATTGTGGGAAAGTTTGCTATTAGAATGGCATGTACACAGGCCTCCTGGGAGAGGTGGAGTTCCAGGAACAATTAGGAAATGGCATAGATGCTTGAGGACTCTGGCTTGCAATGCCACCCTTGGTACAGCGACAAGTATATGGTAGGTGTGGCAGAAGAAGAAAAAAGAGAAAAATTGGCTTGGGTGGGGTGCATGGAGTAGAGACGGGTGAGAAAGGCATGAGCTCATAGATGTAGGCAGGAATGGAGCTCAGCAGCATGTGCATGTGAAATATGCATTGGGATCATCTTGGGATAAAGGAGAAGTCCTAGTGTAGGCAGTCATTACTCTTGGAGATGTGGGCCCTGATGAGGCCCTCTGAAGCTTAGCCCCAAGGTGGGGCTGCCTTTGATGGCAGTGAGCACCTCCACAGGCTGCGGGGCTGTGCCTGCAGCGAGCGAGGGCAGCTGCCTGGGAACCACCTCCTGCCTCGCCCTGCACACTGGGGGCCTCGGCTCTTGATGGGAGAGCTGCCTTTCTGAGGGTTTGCGAGGTCAGTTCTGTGGCCTGCAGGGGGAAGGACAGGGCTGCAGAAAAGGTTCCAGACCAACGGGGTTTTTTGTTACTACAGGCCAGTTTTTACCAACATCTTGTGGGTTTGTAGCCCTTGGATCTTGAGATATGGAGACAAGGCCTTTGTAAAATGTTCTCTGCAATGTTCAGTCTTGTCTTTCTTCTCTCCTTTCCATCCATGGCTTATGAAACACTAGGAAAATTCAAAAGCAAATTTGAAATACCTGGACTGGGTGTTAAGGGCCCATTCCTGTGCCTGGCAAGGATCCTGAGAAAGAAATCCTGATCCCTGCATGCTGCCCCAGGCATTGCTGCTTATCGCCCTCTGTGTGGGCCTGACGCATCCCAGAAAAGCGGGCATGCACCATGTAAGCTCCCACAGACATGCTGCTCTGCCACTGCATCTCCTTCCTGACCTGCTCGTCCTGTCCTGGCTCTTTCCTGAGCTCATGCTGCCAGACAGGGTGCTGTTTTCTGGAGTATAGGCCATTCCAGTGCCATCTTCCTCTGTGACCCAGACCCAATTTCACTCATGAAAGACTAGGATCATAACTTTTCCTATCCACCACTATCCTCTTTAATCCTCTGCTTCTGGTGACAGACAGTCAGTGAAAGCTTGAAAGAACTTCTGGGTTTGTTCATCCAGCTGGAGTTCTGTCCTGATATTGGAACTGACACCCATGTAAATGACAAGAGGAAATTGTGGGCAGAGCAGAGATGAGGAGGGAACTTGTGCAATAGTTGAAGGACAGGGGAAACGATCATAACATCCCTGAGCATGGCTCTGGAGGCCGTGATGCTCAAAGGGTCACGTCAGTTTGTCCTGTGAATGGTTTGAGGCACAGCTGCCTGGACAGAGTTCCATCCTGAGGGCACTGCAGGCCCACCTGAAGCCCTCTGCTCACACTGAAGCTGGTGGGGGCTTATGGCACGATGGACTGAAAGTCCCTGTCCTCCTGAGGGTGTGATCCCCACAGAGTGTCCCAGCAGTCTTATGTATTGAGTTGGTGTATTGGGACAACCGCAGGGAAAGTCCTGATTCCTGGTTTTTTCTGCCTGGCAAAAGGGCCATGGTTGCCTGCCCTGAGCACTGGATTTCACAAGGTGTGAAAAGGCAGACCAGCTGCAGGGAATGAATTTCTCCTGTTCCAGGCACTCTCTAAACTCTGAGTCTGTGAATAAAAGTCAGTCTGGGGACAGCGTATCTTTGGAGAAAGCTCTGAGCTGGAGATTCAGAAACCTGTAGGAATTATCTGTAGGAAAAGCTGTACAGTGTGTATTCTGTCCTTAAACTGGTGGTAAATTCCGTATAAACCTTTTGTTTGGCCATTGTACCTTTTCACATACGTGTGTGGGGCTGACTTGTCCGGGTACTGTATACAAGGACTTCAGAATCTTCTCTTAATAACTGCTCTTCAGACAGCCCTCCCTCCCCCTCTCGCTCAGCCTGGGGTGTGCAGCCGGGAGCCCGCCTGGGAAGGGCGGCGGGGCCGGACCCGGAGGGACACCCGCTCACCCCGGACCGTGGCTTTGGGGGTCTCCGCTCCCGGGGAGCCCCCCGAGGCTCCGGCGCTCGGCCCGGGGCTGCCGGGCAGCAGGGGGCGCGCTGGGCACGCCGGAGCCGCGGGCTCGGCTCAGCTCAGCCCGGCTCGGCTTAACCCGGCTCGGTTTAACGCGGCGTGGCTCGGCTCAGCTCAGCCCAGCTCGGCTCAACTCAGCCCGGCTCGGCTCAGCTCATCCCGGCTCGGCTTAGCTCAGCCCAGCTCAGCCCGGCTCAGCCCGGCTAGGCTCAGCTCAGCTCAGCTCAGCCAGGCAGCACCGGCACCATCCGCCACGCTGTCCCGGCAGCTCGGCGGAGCGGGCGCTGGAGCAGGCGCGGGGGCGGCTGAACCGCGCACGGGCTGAGCGAGGTTCCGGCCGCACAAAGCCGGGCCGTGTCGCTGCCGGCTCCTCCGGCACACGCCGCCCCGCCGGCCCCCGGTGCTGCAGGGACCGGAGCTGCTGCTCCTGCCCCCGAGGTTTCTACAAAGTCCGGTTATATAAAGTTTAATTATAATACTTGGCTCTCGTGTAACGCTTTCTATCTGCAGATCTCAAAGTGCTTTCTAAGCATTAAACAAGCCTCACAATGCCCTCTCCCGTCTTCATGTGGGAGGGTTTGCTACACCCTTTATTTATTTCAAATGCTGTCGGAAGAAACTGAGGTGCCGAGATGGGAAAAGGCTTGCCCAAGATCATCCGGCAGGTCAGTGGCAGAGCTGGATGCAGAACTGAGGCGTCTCCTTGACTCATTCCCATCGTTAATTTCCCGGGAATGCTGCCTTCCTCTGGGAACAGCTGTGCCTGGAGTCAGCTGGGGTTTGGGATCTGACTGGTCTCTGTGCTGGCCTGCAGTGAAATATCTCAGTGACCTCCACACAGTTCACAGCAGGGCTGCTCTCCTTTTGGGAGCTATTCCCCCATCCCTGCTCAGAAAGTTCGGGCCCAAGCCTGCCCACTGCATGTGGTGGCTTTTTTTTGACTTAATTTTATGAACTGCTGGGGAGGAAGGAGTGGGACCTCAGCTCAGGGTCTCACTATCAGCAGCTCTGGAGCCAATTTGGCTGTAGTGCATTTGTACCTCAGAAGCGACCATTCCCTGGCATCTCCTTCCCTGCCCCCCTTCACAAAAGGTCAAGGAAATGAATGGGACAGTGAGATGTGCGAGCCTGTAAATATTTAGCAAGCCACTCGCTTTTACATTGCAGATTTTGCTCTATGGGCATGGCTGTTAATATCAGTGAGACATTAGCTCCGAAAAGCACCCGTCACACTGTTAACGCTGAAAGTGCTCCGTCAAAGCGGCTTTGCCGTGAATTACGGGGCTCGAGCTCGAGCTTTATTAGCCTGGAGTTTGTACAGCACAAAAGTCAACCCCAGACCCCCACCAGAGGAGAAAAGCCCCGGGAGCAAACTGAAAGGAAAGAGCAAGACCTGCAAAAGTGATCCTGCCCTGCCAGGGGCTGGAGCAGAGAGCACCTTTATCTTACCTGGGGAGCTCTTGTCTCGACAGACTGCTAAAAGTAGCCCTCATCTGTTCCATCTTTATCAGAAACCACCTTACATGAAAGTGCTTTGGGGGATGGAGGGGCAGGAGCATTTCCTTAGGCTCTTTGACCATGTTTGCAGAGATGTTTTTGTGCTCAGAGTAGGGGAGGTGAATTTTCGGTGCTGGGGGAACCTCTCGTCCCCAGCCCCCCAGCTGCAGCCAATCTGTGGTTGTGTGTTGGACTCAGGGTCACAATTTGACTCAGATTTCGTTTCATTTGCACAAAGACTCATTGACGCCCGGGCCTAATGAACATCAATATTCTTAATGACAAGGAAAAGATCTGTTTTATGGGACTCCAGACAGGCAGCGTCTCCGTGCTCCTTCTGCAGGATCACAGGCAAATAGCCCCAGTCCCGCATGCATTTGGGTTTGCCAGCATTGCAAAGTTCAAACCCCAGCCTCAGAGGAAGCTCCCCAGATAAGAGCATCTTTCTTGGGAATCTCTGTCAAAGTTTCACAGAATTAAGTGCTGTGCTGCTTTCTCAGCCCGGCTTCTGTGTTTCCAATAAGCAATCCAATTACACACATTCTTTCTTTGGAGTAGTGATGATACTGTTGATTTTCGTGCCAAAAGATTCATAGTAACATGATGGGAATTTTTGTCAGTTTGTGATGTTTTTTCCCCCCCAAAACTAAAATTCCAAGAGAATTTTTTGGCGGGGAAAAAAAAAAAAAAAAAGATTGCTGGAACTGGAACTCGAGATTCAATGAGTTGCATTTGTCAGCTTCACTTCCACTTCTGTTTTGTTTTTTTGGGAGGTTAGGTTATAGGATTTTTTCCATATAATTTTGCATTTCTACCCTCAGCCTTTTGCATCTTTGGCTACCAGATGTGTCCCACATTGAAGAATTATTTCTCCTCCCTAGAGTGAAATAAATGCAATCAATATGAGTATTGCTCTCAGGGCCTTGAAATATTACATTAATGTTCCATGTGGTGACATTTTAGCTGGAATTTTCAAATACATTATGATGGTTCAAATTAATATTTATCAGATCAGCTTTTATATTTTGCAAAAGAGAGAGAGGGAGAGAGAGAGAGTAAGCATTATTAAAATACAAAATGCAGATGAATTCCAAAATCGATGGTCCATTTTACCAGCACTTTCAAGGGGCTGTGTTTTGCTTTCTGGTTTTGTTTTTAAATTTATTAGTTTTACAGGCAAATCTATTTATCTTCCTTCATTTTTTCCACCCATTCAGGGTTTTTCAGTTGTTTCTTTCTTTCACTCTTCTTTATTACCCCAAAATGTAAATTATGACGTTAGCTAGGTTTTTTCTTTTTTTTTCTTTTCAGTGATTAAATCTGCTACATGACATCTTTGTCCTTTCTATAAATTAAATCATCTTTGCTTTCCACCTTTAGCCACTGCCAGCAGCAATACTCTGATTGCCAGCAATAAAAGTCCTCACTTTACGGTCTTTATTTCCTACACAAAGCAAACCCCCCCTCCTTCTTGCCCTGTGCTTATGGTGCCTTTTTTTTTTTAATTTTTTTTTTTTTTTTAATTTTGCTAAGGGGGTGGTGGGACTAACTCCTTTTTTCAATGTTTCTCCATAAACAAGGAATTTGCAGTGAGAGATTGCAGAGGAAAAAAAATCTAAACCACATTCCACTTTATTTCAGTCATTCCTAAACAGATTGTTCTATGAGGTGGAAAATCCAGGCAGATTAATGGTGTCATTTGTTTTGCTTTTTTATATTTCTGTCTTTCCCCCCCTGCCCCCCTCCCAGCACTTTGGTGTGGTGAAAATGTTTGAAAAGTCCCTCTTTTTAGACAAAATGTAGCTTTAAAGATTCGTGGATTATCAACTGAATTTATTTTGCTGAAACAATGCCGCTTGCAGAATAACCCTCCTTTCCCCCCACATGGAAAATTGTAGGAACTGTCTGGGATCTTACAGCATTTCCTTAAAAGCTTTTGCAATTCCTAGAGGAGAATTTTTGGAAGGGTTAATATTCCGGTTGAGAACTGAACAGTACTTCCAAACTTTTCCCACTAACCAGCTTTTTTCCTGCCTCTGCAATAGTTTTGCTGTAAGAACATGTCACAGGTTTGTGACATGCAGTCACAGGAATAAACACGCATGTTTGTGTGTGCACACGTGTGTGTGTATAAACATCTCTCTGTGTGCTCACACAGCAGCACTCGCGTGCTCTCCCTCCCCGTCTCCGGCTGTACAGATGTACATACTCCAGCCTGCCCTTCCTATTTTCCTTCAGTGCTGATCTGGGCAAAAGAACGACAGGAAACTTAAAAAAGAAAAGGAGGAGGAATCGATTGTTCGACCCGCACTTGAACTCTCCTGAAAGAGATAAAGCAGAATTTTCAATAGGTCCCCTGCCCTTTTCACCAGGAGGGAAAGAGGAGAAGAAAAACAAGAGATATTTATATGACAGCAGCTGCTGAAAATAGCATTTCAGAGCAATAAAAAAAAAAAAAAGGCAAAAGAGATTCAATGGTAAAAAAACCCCCAAAACCCACAACAACAGAGAAACTCTTTTTCTTGTGCTCCCCAACAGACGCATGAGCGGCTCATCCTGGAAATGCATGCATGCCTCCTATAGATCTGTTTGAAATTATAGTTGTCATTGAGAGTGAATTTATGCTTCTATTGATCTGCAAAAGGAAAATATTAAATGGTTTGGTTTTGATCTTTAGCTGACCTTGGGGTCAAGGGTAGCCTAAGATTAGTATTCATAGAATTCATCACCAAATTGTACTCTGCATCTACTTTATGCAAACATAGGGAAAACATCGAAAGATAAATACAAAGCAAAATGACAAACAATTTCACCAGCACGCACCCCATAAAAAAACAACCCTCAGACAATAAAACCAGGGAGATACATACATGCAGAAATCCAGGTAACTGCACACAGCATAGACAGGGAAACGGAGAGGAAATACAGGGCAGCACAGAGAACAGAGCCAGGGAATTACACACATGGGAAAAGACACACGACTCAGAAAAAATAGGAATGCACAACTATACAGAATCATGCCTGCATGAGCACCTCAACACAAGTGCAGGGGAACATACAGACAGCAAAACAAATATAGAAAAGACACTTCTTATAGATATGTATTCACACACACGTACCAGGAAAAAATGTGCACTTCTGTGGTGAAAAGAAAGGAAAAGAATGTGTTCATAGATTCTCACACAAAGCCAAAAGCAAAGAGCAAGCACAAATGCAGTTAAACAGGTGCACGTACTGATACGTGCTGACAAACACAGGGATACACAGTTGTAAACATGTCATGACAAACGCACAATGCAGACACTTGCATTAGGCATTGTGGATCTCCCTCCTCGGTGAGTGTGACATGAAGTTAGTGAAAGAATAGAGAAAGAAATGCAGCCAGGTATGAGTAAAACATGCTTGTCAAAGTCCTCCACTTAGCCGAGTTCAGAAATTCAGGGCAGAGTGCTGATAAGAGCAGCAAAGCAATTTCACTCACTGAGGGACATTCAAAGGCACCCCGAGATCTGTTTACTCACAAGGAGAGTGAAGTCTACTCACAGGCATTAACAGTCCAAGCTACAGCAGAAGCACTCCTGCATGAACATAAGTGCCATTTGTGTTCAAAGGATGTACCTACTGAGAAATGAAAGCCAACTCAAAGAGCAGTAGGCCCTGTTCCTGACCATGGAGTCGTCCCAGAGACAGAGGCAAACATCTGTAACCATTAGACTGGGACACAACCCGGAGCAGCTCGGCTGGGCACCACAGGCTGCTCACCAGCACCCTGAAACGTGAGCACAGGAAACTCAGGACTTCCCAGCAGGGTCAGCATGTGCTCAGACAGGCAAGCATGGTAAAAGATGGTTTCTAGGCTTTTACCAAGACTATATCCCGTGTAGTCTGGCAGCTGATGGCCAGCAGAGCCCCTTTGCCCTTAGCCTCTGCTTCTGCAGTCTCAGTGTGACTGAACACATGTGAGAAAGTAAGGAGCACTTGTAAGTGGGCAACATTTGGTGGTGCAGAGTAAAAGCATTGATATTTATATTTTTATTGTCAGTTTTTCCCCAAAAAAACCTTTTTTGAGGAAAGCAAATGTTAAAAATCTTATTTAAAAAAAAATCCCTTTTGGTGTACAAACTGGCAACCTGATCATTCACCAAAAATATAATCATATTTAATTTTTGTTTATTTTCCATGGTTTGTCAAGATTCATATCCTAGTGTAAAAGGCTCAACCAATTCTGAGGCCCACTGTGCTTTGTACCATAAAATTGCCTTGCTGGAAACAGTCCTTGTCCTGAAGATCTTGCATTGCAGGTGGAGGAGCAGGAAAAGGAAGCAGGAATATCTCTCATTTGCCAGTGAAGCCCTGAGGAAGTAACTTGCCCAGGCTAGCCAGAGAGCCTTGGCAGAGCTTGGAACTGGAGCTGCCTCTCCTGATTCACAGGCCATTGCTTCAGAAATGAGATCATCCTCCCTTCCTCATTTAAATATCCCTTAGCGTGGGCTACTAGTCAGTATTTGTATGATCCAGTCATGAGACCCAATGAAAACAGTACCGAGTACGAACAGCACTCGAGCTGAACTTGTGTCTAGGAAGGGCTGGTTGGAGTGGCTCAGTGTCACTGTGCTGTGAGAGCCTCTCAGCCCTGACCTCACTTACCTGGCCTGGGGACACACTGCCCATCACAGCTTGGTCGGCTTCCCCAGAGAAAACAGCCTCTGCCAGCAGGAGCATTATCCTGCCACCAATGCCCACGGTGTGCTTGGGCTCTGGCAGCACAGTCACCCGGGCAGGGTCCCAGGCCCAGCACTAGCCATGGCTATACAGGCAGCACTGCCAAATATAGCCCGGCTGGGAAGAGGCTCCTGGTGTGGGCAGGGATGGCAGCGATGCGGCTGTGTGGGCACCACCGGTGACAGCGGAGGTGGGAGGGGAGAGCATGCCAGGGCCAGGGCTCGTGGGCAGCATCTGGGAAAGGACGGAGCAGGGAAAGTGCAGGAGTGGTAAAGGGAAGGGAACGGCACTGGGATGTCAATGGGCTTCAGCTGATACTGAGCAATGTGCCTTACTGGAGACTGGTTCTGTAAGTCACTCATCATCCGTCCCCGGAATCCCCCAAAGTCAGGGGGTGTTGTGCACGAGCTGTACAGCCTGACACTCACTCCAGGACAGATGTCCCTACAGCAAGGAACCAGCCCTCACTCACCATGACAGTGGGATGTTCTTTATTACAGCTGCAGGATGCAGCTGGCCCATTGCATGCTCTGCTCAGTGGATCACTGTCTCCTCAAGGTGATGTGGAAACTATGTGGCAATAGCAGAATTTCCCAAAATCCTCCTCATGGTGGGAAGAGACTTCTGTACAGGTCAGATGTACATCCTTCCCTGACTCTGCCTCGTAACATTAAACTTGTCAGAGATTCTGACTGTTCCAATGCTCTGGACAGAGGAAGCGCAGGCAGGAGAGTGGAAGAGCAGATGAACATTTCCCCCTATTTGTTCAGTGCCTCTTAGTTTTTAGGTTCTATTACAATAGTAGTCTTGATTCATCTACTATACTGAAATAAATATATATACTGGGCAGCTTCTTTTCCCCAGGCTGTGTCATGGAGTATGGATTCAATCATGTTTTCATCCTTCTGGCAGATTGAGGAGGGGAAGGAGTGTGAAAGGAGGAAGCAGCAAGGCACAGAGGTGGAGGCAGAAGCAGAAACTGCTGTTGTCGTTTCTGTTTCATTGTTTACTGTCTATGACTTTGTACAGCTTTTAACTCCACCGTTTGGCAAGAGAGCAGCTGGCACCACTCGCCTTCTTTGGAGTGCATGTGCTGCCTGGAGAGAGACAGCCCAGGTTAGCTAATGTGGGAAGAGATGGGATCCCCTCCCAGGGAGAACATGGGCTTGGAGCTGCAGTCAGGATTGAAAACCTCTCAGACCTGAACAGCCCCTCTCCCCCTTGGATTCTCTCATCCATTCACCGTTCTGCCTCTTTTCTCCTTATGCAGGTTTATTTGAAACAAACTCCTGTGACTTTGTTCTCCATCAAAATACCATTTACTCATCTCCCTCCCCATCTTCCCTTTTGCCACCCTTGGAAAGCCAGTAGTTCTCTCTGCATTAATGCTGAACCAGTTTCTCCAGCTCATGTGCTGTTGGCAGTGCTCATTTTTGAATGGTGTTGAAAACTAAGTCCTTCTCATTTGTCATTGTTAGATCTCCATAGCACTTTCTCCCTGCATAGCAGCTTTAACATGGGTATATTCACTGAATCCTAAATGGCTGATGGCCAAAAAATTCTAGGTAATTTCAGTGGGACTTGATACTCTTCATTTCTGGTCATAACTTGATCATATAATTTGGCTGTGTACTCTTAAAGAGCTGCTGTGGCTGGTGGAGTCATTCTTATATCCATAACAGTTTGTAAAGCACTTAAGGGTACCTTTGGATGAAAAGCACTAAATAAATGTTCAGCAAGGTGATGTTATTTATCCATGTAATCGCCTGTCACTTCCACCCAATTTTTGTTCCTCCCTGTCCCATCCAATCGGCCATATTATATGCTCATGCATATGGTCATGCACTCATCAATCCACCTTTATCCATATGCAGAGACACTCAAGTGTTATGAGAGCTACACGGAAAGACAGATGCATGCATCTAATCCTTCCCTGCTCATCTGTCCTCATCCAGCTCCTACAGACACATAGCAACATTTTTTTAAGCACTTAAGTGACTTAGGACCCTAAGTTTCATTTCTGAGAGAAGCTTAGGAGTTTAAATGTCCCTGAAAGTCAGTGAGATGTGTTCTCCAGATTACAATTCCTCAAGTCTGTAAGTGTCATATTTTCAAAGTGCTCTCTTTATTTAAAGATTCAGATAGGCACCTTGTAGATTATCAAAACTGTTTAAGATAGGCACATAAATCCAAATGATTTTAATGTAGCCTGCCTTGAAAATTTTAAGACCCCTCTGGGCACTTATCTTTCAAAGGCATCTAAATCCTTTTGAAAAATTGGTATCAAGAGCCTCTAAGATCCTGTGAAAAACAGCTCTTAAGTTACTCGCCCATAGCCAAACATCAGAAGAGTGACTGCTGTCTTAGGTAAATCTGTATTTTAACAGTGCAGTTTGCAAAAAAAGGCTCCTCTGGTATCTGCTTTAATTACTGAAATACAGAATTTGGTGATGCCATGATCCTGTAAAGGTACAACATGAGAGTCTCTTGGCAGCTCAGGCAGCAGGACTAGAGCTGCTCAGGTCCTGCCTGCCTTCCCAGGGGTGGGATGCCTGTGCCCTATAGGAGCCCCAAGAGGAAGTTGTGTACAGCTCTGTTACAGTCATTGAAAGTCTTCATCACCTGCAGGCACAAGGGCATTTACCTGCCAGAATCCCCTGGTCAACAGTATTTCTGCACAGATCTTGACTAGCTGTGGTCAAGGAAAAGTTTTGTGGAGAAGGGTTGATGGCTCTGGTAATTGGACAAACTCATCATGTTCAGCAGATGGTCACTTCTGTTGGTTCTGACATCCCACCACTTTATATGGGATTCTGCAGAAAAGTCTCATAAAACAAACAAGCTTTCCAGGAAAGAAAATGAAGCAGAAAATCCTGCCCCTCTTATAAATTATGTCCAAGTAGGCTGAGCTGGCAAGAATGCCTACAAGTGTGAAGTTCTTTCCATTTTATGGCTAGGACTTCTCCAGAGACCATCTTCGTTCATCTTAGAGTCTTTTTTCTCTTGAAGACTTTTTTTTTTTCCACCAGGGGTGGAGGGCAGATACTGTGTGCATGATTTGGCTGGTAGGAGCAAGAATCTGTCATCAGAAAAAGGGCCGTCAGCAAGAGAAAGTGAGCTGCAAATTGTCCATTTCTAAACTGCTTGTTCATCTGACACTTGCAAACTCAGAAGCCACCTGTTCAGCCATCAGTCACCAAGTGAAAATGAAGCTTTCCTTAAACCAAGATTCTGAGACATACAGAAAACAAAAAAAAAAAGAGAAAAAAAAAAAGAGAAAATGAAATTCTTTTGAATTTGCTCTACTGTAAAATGAGAATAGAAACTAAAGCTAAAATCCAGGGGAAGATTTTTATTTCCCTTCTCCCCAGACTGAAATATTAAAAGTGCTTTTTCAAACAGCAATACAGAAAACAATAAAAAACCCAACTCTTTTCACACAACATTTTTGCAGAAATACGGAAGCATTTCTGAAGTTGCCATCTTTCTCCTCCCCCCCAAATAGTGGCAGATTTTTGGGGTGTGACTGACTCTTGCTAAAAGAACACTCTGCATGTTAACAAGTGGTGTAGCTCTTTGAAGTTGCGAAACTAAAGAGTGGATTAGCTGTGATACCAAGTGCAGAGTAGGCTTTCCCCTTTCCATGCAAGGTCAAATTAAGAGTGGACCAGCCAGCGACCCAAAAGTAGACCATAGTAGGCAGCTGATTATTTTTTGCCCTCTTGGGGCACACTGCATTCAGCTCTGAAGGAGAATTCAGGGCAGCAGCCAGCAGGGTAGACTTTTACGTGCGAGGTTTTTCTGGCTGACCACAGAGCACATAACCCATGCGCCTGATCAAATAGCTTGGTAATTTCATCATTTCAGACTTTTATGGTTTTTCCAGTTGCTGCTGCTTTTATAAACAAGCATTTCGGTGACCTTCCCCTCCGGACATCAGCGCATTCAGCTCTGCAAGAATCCCAAGCTCTGAAAGTTTATAAATAAGCCTTCTATCAAGTTCCACAACAGGTGTGACCTCCCCCCCTGTCCTAAAACTGAACAGTTTCAACAAGCAAATAAAGACTGCACAGTCCTGTCTTAAAGGGGAAGCACTCTGGAGAGCAGTCTATAGGCCCTGGTAATCTCAACAGAAGGACTGGCCCATTGCAAGAAGGGATTGTGTGGCCATAGTTTGGGCCTCTTAGGTGGCCCTTTAAGCAAGAGCCAGAGACACAGAGTGGAAGGGTGCTCACCATGACCTACATCAGCATGACATTCCTGGGCATGCACTGACCCCGGGATGGATTCTGGTAGGTTCTGAGCACTGTGGCTGCCTGGCTGAGACATGAGATTTCTGAGATTTTTGTCATAAGCAGAAGATGTACAACCAGAATCTCTTCACTTTCATTGGGGTTCCTGCCAGTATGTCAGTGGCACGTTGGGAACACAGAGTGGAGAGCAAAGGGACAGGTTCTGCTGGGAGCTGTAAAGTGGGCAGTCTCTACTCATCTGGATTGGCTTAAAATGAGCCTGTTCTCCCAATTCTGGCATACTACATGCATTGTCTACTCCTCCTTTTCTGTCTTCACAATGTTAGAGGGAAACCAGGGTCTTGAGGAGGGGAAAGTGAAATCTGAGATTGCAGTGTCTTCCTGTGGATGATCACCTCAAAAGCTGAGCCTGAGACAAGAATAAATCTTCCATCCTTGTAAGAGGGTTCTACTGTCACTCTCTCCCTCCATTTAGCTGCAACATATTCTGAGCAGAAATTGTGAAACAGAGTCAAGAGAGGAATTCACCAACGGAAACTGGTGAATTCTCTCTGTGTTCTACAAAACTACATGTGCTGCCTACCTTTTATATGTGTAGGTTTCAAAGGAAACAGATGACTTGAAGAATCCAGGTGGGCTTCTTGGTGTAGACCACTGTATCATATAAAATAGATATAAGGTGTTCAGTGAAAAGATGCCATAAAATCATTGAGACAGCAGGACATAGGGGACATTTTGGTCCCTATATAATCAGTGATATGTGGATCTCAGTATCATTGTGGTAGGGATTGACAGGAAACTACCCATTGAATTAGTACAGCCAAGGAAGCCACTGTGGCACCATATAGTTTGCAAAAGTGTGAGCACATTGCTGTGGTGCAGGACCAGTGTCAGGTTGTTCCACTACAATGGATTGCACTTGTCCATGTAGGCAGGTAAGTGGGTGTCTGTGCAAGTGCTAAAACGAGTGAGTTTCATCAGATGTAGGGAACTGGTGGTGGTGCTGCAGCCCTCATGCTGCAGTCCCTTTTCTGCAGCATTATGGAAGGATTTGGTTCTAAGAACATCCTGAGTACCCTGCGGAGAACAATAAGAGCAGCCATTTGGCTCATGGTGAGCCTCGTCCCTTCTAATGCACTTGCAGTCCCCCCGGGCCATGTCTAATTACTGCTCAAACACAATAGTTGCAACGATGCATCATGCCAAAACCATCCAGAATAAGCCTCACACAGTGGGATTTGTTGTCAGTTTTGACATTTTTTTTAGTTTCTTTTTTTTTTTGCGCAGTGCTGGTAGAAAACTTTTTAACCTCCATCCCCATTCAGGGATCTACAGCATCTGCATCTTACTGGCATCTGCCAAATCCCCAGGAGATTCTAAAGAGAAGATTACCTCTGAGCTCCATGAGGATCACTGAATATTTTCTATTTTGGTGAAGAGAAAGTTCCTTCTCAGGAATTCTCTGCACACAGAGACTTTTGGTGTGGGCAGATTTTGTTCTCCACTATAAATCAAAGTCCATTCCTCCCTTTTGACTAAAGCCACCCTCTGGACTGAAGTTATCTCTAAGGACACTGAACACCCTTTAATAGGAAGGGACAAGTTCTCTTTGAGAAGGTGTCTAACCAGGTATATAAGCTCCCATTTAAAAGCAAACTAATGTTTCTGTTTACCACTACGAGAGTTGACTGTAACCTTTGATCTATCTGAACCCTTCCTCTGACAGTCTAAGCCCTGGTTGTCTTTCCCTCAGTGAAGTGTTACCTTCAAAAACTCTAATTTCTCAGGGATTAGTGTGTGGACACTTAGAGCAAACAAAGGTAGTGTCAGGGTTCATACACAGGGCAGTAAGACGGGTGCCTGCCTGAACACATGCTCACATAGGGAACCCATGCACATTTGTAGGAAGGTGAAGGGAGAGGTACAAACTCAGCCTGTGGTAGTTCAAACACAGTGCAGGTTAAGACAGTCTTTAATAAACTGCTCCAGTTCCCTGAGCACGGGGAGGTCCAACATTGGTGTGAAGGGCACTTGGAAGAGTGCAGGGAGCTCTAAAAGAGCCCTGTAACATGGCCAGAAAGCCATGGGTGCCCAGGGGGCAAGCCTGGATTCAGGACCCAGTGCTCGGAAATCTCTGGTTACCAGCAAAAGCATTTGAAAATAAATATAGACACAAATTAAAATGATACCATTTTTGACAAAGTAGACAGTAGTTGAAATATAATGAGGCACTGTAGAAAAATGCCCCTCCACCAAGCGAGCACTTGCTGGGTGGATTAACCAGCATTCCTTCTCCTCCATTGAGTGGTGTCACAAGCTAATAAATATTTCAGAATTGGCTGTATTCAATCCAGCCCTTGTCCCGGTTGACGTCTGTTCTCTCAGTTTTCAGAAGGAGACAGGTGCAGAAGGATGAAAAGGGATTTAATTACTAAACATCCCCTACTCCCAGAATCCAAACACATGCTGTACTGTACATATACACCACACCTACTGTACTCACAAGCACATATAATACTCATGCACACAGAGTCACACCTACTGCCCTCTGCCACACACTCTGACAGATCCACACTGCACACAGGTTGTGTTTGGGAGGCAGAGGATTCACACTGCACTGCACCAGTGTGTTCTGGACATTGCATGTGGAGGGTATGTGTGTGCTGTAGCACATATTCCTCCTCTGGAGCCACACACCCATTTACAGAAATGTGTGAAAGACAGAGATGGCTTTTTTGTGCCCTGCTTGTGGCCAGGCTCTAAAAGAATAAGAGTTGGCCCCAGCTATCCACCAGCAAATATATTTTTTCCTTGTGCTGAATGTCACCATATAGTCCCTCACCTGCAGCAAGCACAATTATGAGTTCACACATGTGACTTATTTACTCCATTAATGGTTTTTATTGGACGCTTTGCTCTGAAACAAGAAGCTGGGCCTGAATCCCAACCTTTACATCTTCTGTTCATACAAGGCCAGATTTTCAGATGCTTTGCACCCACAATTGAGGGTGTTTTTGAGAGCTCCCATGTAGACACCACATGGTAAGGTGGGCAAGTGATGGTGGATCCAGCAGGATCTGGATCACTGCTTTGGGGATGTTACCTTCTCTTCCAAAGACTTCCCTGCTCTTTGACAGGGAACTCTAGTGGCACTTCTCACAGTAATGATAGTCTTAGACTGGAAGTTGTGGGCAAATTTCAGTGTGAGAAACTGCACTCAACCTCTTTAAACCTTCCTGGCACTTTCAGCTGCAAGCAGGGTAGTCCTTCACTCCCTGTTCCAGGCTGTGCTGGCCTGGCTGTTCCTGTGGGCTGTTGAGCAGTTGTGCTCCACCACAGGGACAGCTGCGTGGCACAAAGGGCACTGGTAGGAGCATGGCCAAGTCACTGGAGCCTCGCTGGGGTCTGGGAGATAACAGCTCTTCCTCGGGTCTGACTCTTGCCAGTGGAAGAAGTCAGGTCATTTTATTCCAGTTGCCTCAGTTTCATCATCTGTAAAATGAGGCCAGTAATATGAACTTCTTTTGGAAAGGGATTTGAGATTTACTGAGCTAGCAGATACTTGTCTGAGCGGTCTGTTAGAGTGCTTTGAGATCTTTGAAGGACTCCTGAGTGTATCAGTGCAATATATTGCTGTTACCAACTACTTTAGGCAGCAAAGAAAGGAATAGAGTTGAAGACAGGGAAAGTTGGGTGCTCCTTCAGTCCTTCTCCCACTGGAATTATATTGTTGATTCCCATCTAAGAAGGATCAGGACCTGTGAGTTCAAGTGACAGATAGTGACAAACATGAAGGAAATCAAAAGTGATGGATGATGAAAGCAAATGGTTCTGTGTCTGGGCTAGAAGGGGTTTCCAGATAATGTATCACTCAGGTCAAATACAGAACACCATTGGCTTTAAAGTGAGGTAATTAGTGCATCAGAAAATTGGGGGAAATTATGTATGTTTTTAAGATGGGCTATTAAATCAAACCATGAATTATTGAAAAGGGAAACTGCTTTCTTTGTTTTATTTAAGTTAACCTTGAAGAGCAGAGAAAGAACATCAGGGTGATTTTTTTTCTGGGACACATGTTCTGTATAAGAGCACATGTGGTTGCAATATTGGGTCCCCCACTGCATCTCATACACTGCAGACACATGTTTATGTGCACATATGTGCATTTGTGCATATACACACACAGCAGAGCCTGTAAATATTCCTGCTACATGTGCACAGGACATACATACATTTGTGTGCTTGTTATCTTTTATATACAAAGCTCCCTACATGCTCAGAGTAGAAGCAGTTAGACCTGGTATGTGTCACAAAAATAGTTGGAATAGTCTACTTAAATGCTGCACATAGAATGACATGTGATAAATATAGCCTGTTCCCACCGTGCTTACACCACTTGAAATACCTCCGCAGACTCATTTATAGATACACAAATATTTTATTAAAGTAATCTTAGGTTTCATATGCATCCCCAAATTGTAATCAAAAATTCACCCTATTTTTACTCAAATATTTGTGCAAATGATACATACTGAGGAAATGTCCTGTGAAAGTTCCCACATGACCCCACGCTGAGATCTGTGGTAACTTGGAATTCTGAGCTTCCAAGCTTTGCCAGTGTGTCTGCACAAACCTGGTGCACTGTGTGTTTGCAGATACTCTGGTGGTGGGCACTGTCCACTCAGGGCAGAATTTTGGCTTTCCTTTGGCCATCTGTGGAATGATTCAAATGCTGAATTGTACATTCTCCATTTCACTGGAGGGTTTTAGGAAATTTCCATGGCACTCCATTTCCATTAAAATCTACAGGCTTCTCTGGAGGAGACGGTCTGTTCAGTTAAAAACAGGAGTGCTAATTAAGTTGATTCCACTGTAACTCTCATGGTTGGTTGACTCTACTGTCTGCGTGACCATACGAGTGTTAATTTGATTTCATGTATAAAATGTGTTTGTTTCCCCAAACTGCTCAGTTGGTCTCTGATTCTCCCCATTCTTGTAGACAGACTCAAGTTCTGGTGCAGGGAGACCTTCGTGGCCTCAGCATCACTTGATGGATTTGTACAGCATTGCTTATTACTTGGGGCTACCTCAAATTTGAGGAATCAGGGCTTAAAACTGCTCTCTGCTCTACCAGATTGCCCAGCAAAAGCACCCAAAGGAGCAGTTAATTTAAACAAGCAGATTCTCACCACTTCATAGGTGAAATAAAATTTTCCTGTAATTTGGGAAACATGAATAGAACTGCAGGAGTCCAAATGGGAAGCACTCATTTTTGGCACTGGGGCTTTCACTGGTGTGCTGCTGCTGGGGGAGTGGGGGCAAACTGGGCACTTTGGGAATGGCCTCTTCTCTTGCCTTTGGGAACACAGTTGCTCTTGAAAAGCCCTGAAACAGCCCAAATCAAAGGTTTGTATCTGCACACTGGACACTGAGGTAAACGGATCTTTTTGGTTTGCTCTTTGCACCCATCCATCCTAATTATGACCCACATTCTACTTTGCAGCTGGGAATTGGGGTAGAATTTGTAACTCATTCGTGTGTGAATCAGGCTGCAGTGGAGATCATTCCTTTGATTTCGGGAATCAGGACAGGCCTGTGAACTGCCCAAACTATTTGTGCTTAAATCAGGACTCTTTAGTATATATTTATGGTTTGTTTGCTTGGGGTTTTCCCCCACATTTACCACCCTTCCCAGAACAACAATTTTGTGATACAATAATCTACAAATTTCTAGTAGGGATAACATGGAAAAAACTAAACACCTGGTCATTAATTTATTTGTAAAAAACCACCCATTTAAAACATTTGAGTTTCTTAAATGGGAATCTTCCATGGCACAAAAGTTTCCTGTCTGTGGAATGTTCTCTTTGGTTTCTTTTTACACCAGAAGGGACTGGACATCTCTTCTGTTTCTGTGTGAAAGAGATTGACCTTTATCAGGATGGAATTTGGAAATATTAAATTATGAAAACTCTGAGACTTGCAGAAATGTTCTTATGTAAAGGATAAGACTCAGAAAGTAGGAATTCAATTGCAAGAAATAATGGCCTTAAATTGCAGCAAGAAAGATTTAGGTTAGCCATTAGGAAAAACTTTTTTTATGATAAGGATAGTTAAACATTGGAATAGATTGTCTAGGTAGGTCGTACAATCCCCATCAAAAAAAAGACTTTAAGAACAGGCTGGGCAAACAAGAATGATGTAGCTGTAGCTGGCCCTGCATAGAAGTGAGTGGCCAGAGTAAGTGACCTCTAGAGCTCCCTTCTAATCCTGTATTCCTATGATATTAAGGGTCTCAGATTTAGCATTGCTTGGGTTATAGCTAATACAGTGATGTGTGCAGTGGGATGGATAGTTGGATGTTGAGGACAGATATATCCTTTCTCACATTAACACTAGTCATGGTTATGGTCCATCTAAATTCCAGTGCATTGCTTAGAAAAATGTGCCCTTTAATTTCCCAATAAAACAGCTGGGTAAATTCTTCCACTTGCAGCTAAAGGAAAAAAAAAAAAAAAGAACACTTGAAATGAATTTTTAACACAGATTTGAGTGGGATTGCAGCAGGCGCTTCTGATCTGATAATTGCACTGGATCAGCCACAGTCGTCATCTTTTTTGCCATCAGAAATTCTGTGTGAGAGCTCAGTGCTGGGTTCAGCTCAATGCTCAGAGCTCAGTTCCCGGGCCGAGGGCTTACAGCCTCACTGGTTATTTAATCCCTGCCCTGTACTGAAATTGCCCTAAAAAGCAGAGTAGCACCTACGACACAGAGCAAACCCAGCTCATGGGAAGTGATGTCCAACCCCTCTGCTGAAAAGCGGCACAGAGCTGAACCCAAAGGAGTAAGAGGGCAAACAACAGATGTCTGTCGTTCTGAACACAGACACTTCTTTTCCCTTGGACCTCTCTTTCCAAAGTGGGAGTACCTAGGAGCTGCTCTTTGGGCAGCCACCGACTTCACAGTGCCAGTGAATCTTTGGAAGGTTCTTCCCTCTCACTGGAGTCTTTATGGACTGTTCAGAGGGGGGTTTGCAGCCTATTGAGGTTAATCTCTCTGTTCCCAGACAGAGGCACACTTGCCTAGATGGCAGTTCAGAGGCCACTGATTCACCCTCTGGGGCAGCCTTGTGTCCTTCCTTGGTTTTGAAAGATTCCAGCTAAAGTTCCCTGGGCAAAAGCTTTGGAACAGCCCTTGAAAGGGTATCAGAATACTACCTGAAATGTACTCCTCTTTTTTCCTTTAAGGCTATCCCAAACCCATTACACCACCTCAGTGTCTTTCCTAATTGACAGTAGAACATGTTGGCTGGTATTGCTGTCAGTGCATCCTACTAGTGAGGCAGAGCTTGGATCAGCCAAAGAGTGCTTTTGTTGGCTTGGCATGGCTTAAATTAGTTTCTTGAGGGAAATCAGCTATCTTGGTAAAAGCACTTTGGTTCCTGTATCACTGCAGCTACACTACAGCTTTTTGCAGTGTAGAAATACAGTTAAAAAATCATGGCCCTAATTGACATTACCATAAATAATTTCTAGCATAGGCCTGGCTCTGAGTGAATGGGGAAGTACAGCAAGAAAAGCCTCTGTGTTCTATTACCAACTGCCCTAAGCCAAGTCTTGCCTCAAGATCCTCCCAGCTTTGCTCCTGCAGCTTCACAAGACAGACCTTGTGAGACTGGTACAATTCCCATCAGTTGGGAATGCAGTGGTAGCCACAGAGGGAAATTTAGGCTGAAAACTCTGGCAATCCTGTGTTACTTCCCCATGATTTCCAGAGCACTTGTTTTTTTGCCTCAGCCTGCCAACACTTCCAATAAGACAGTTGTGCTACAAGATGAAAGGGCAAAGATTCTCTGTGCCTTGCTCCCTGTTTTTTTTCCCCATCTTTTTTTTTCCTTTCCTTTTTTTTTTTTTTTGTGCCATTCAGGAGAGCCATTGGCTGCTGCCTGAGATATCCTGAGAGATGCGGCAATTAATTTTCTTTTAATCAAGGTCGGATGAAGTAAATTGGTGCGGCTCTGCAGCCCCTCATTTTCTGTTTTTGCAGTGATGCAAAACAAATATGATCAAATTATGCTCCTTCTCACCTTATTGAATTAGGAAGCGTGACTGATCCAGGAGAGCTGAGATGTTATATACTGTACCAATCCTCACCATCCCCCCTCCCTGACAGAGCCATCGGGAATCCTTCTGCAGGTTTTTTATTTCAAGTTCGGAGGGAAGTGTGGGAGTGGGTGTGGGTGGTGGGGAGAGAGTCCTATTTATTTTTCTTAGTCAGTGGGGTGAAGCTGTATATTTCACCTTACAGTGGTGTGTGAGTAATCACAATAATCAGGTCCATCTGGGCTCAGGAATAAAATCTGACAGGAGGACAAAGATGTTAAAGAGCAGGCCTGCAAGGGGAAGGGCCAACAGCAGGTCTTCCCTGAGTGTCTGCCTGCTGTGGGCATTGCTGGGTCCCTGCTGAGCCTTCTGGGTCTTGGGGAGCTCTTTCCAGCTCTGCCCCTCACTTCTTCTGCAGCCTTGGGCACACCACCTTGTCCCTTGAGCCCCAGCTGCCTGGCCTGGCCAATACGGGGAATGACGTTTGCCATGAGATTGGCAAATGAAAAGCGTTTCAGTGTTACTTGCACTTTGTCAGCTCCTCAGGACTATTTGTGTTAGTTCATTGCTGCATGCCAGGGCAGAGAGAAAGAACAGAGGTACATGTTCACACACAGAGCTGTCTCATGGACGTTTTGCTTCTAGTTAGGCTGTCCATATAATCTAAACCAAATGTTATTCTGACGGACAGCATCTGTTTGCTCTTTGTATATGCAGAAACATTACAAATGCTGATTGATACCACTATGGACACACAAATTGCACAATATATATAGTCCTGTAATCCAGAGCTGGGAGGTCTCAGCATCCAGCAGGCTATTTATTTCAGGGGGTCTCTATGTGGGTAAGGGCTGCAGGACTAGGGCTGCCATGGTCAAACTTGTAATACCCTTGAGGAAATAAAACATGGACATGCAGTAGGAAAAATATATAATGGGTGGGGTAATGCATGTGCTCTTCTTCTCTGAAAGATACTCAAAGTGGTGGTTAACTTGACCTAAAGGGATCCTTTCCAGGGTGATAATCACAGACATGGTCAGAGCAATCTCCTGGGAGGGAGAAAAGTATGTAAACCATCCTCCACCTGAAAGAAAAATCAAGTGATGATCCAAATGTGAACCTTCCCTGAATGTGGGAAAGGACCCGGCCCATGAGAGGGTGGGTCAGCAGCAACAGGAATTTCAGGTGAGATCCCACTGCACTGTGGACTAATACTCTGCACACAGCATGGTGGTCTCTGCAGAGTTAAACTCAGTTGGTTAAATGATCTCATCGATCCGTTTTGGCTTCAGAATTTACAGTTTTATTTGAAAATACTTTCCTGGACATGTTGTATGATAACATGTTGTTTAACTTCAGGTTTGGATTTTTTTCCCTTCATTTTTTTTAGAGAGAGAGAATTGGAGAGAATGTACTGAGACTGTAGGTTTTAGTTTATAGATTTCTGGTGACCCTTCTCACCCTGACCCTTTTCCCCATCAGGTCAATCATGTTCAGATTGTACGGCTTATTCTGCTTGATCAGAGCATGAAACCAACTCCAGACAAGGTTGATAAAAAGAAAGGGAAGTTTACAACATCTTTTTCTGTTCATTCAGTTTTCTACTCAAGCACAAACCGACATGTTGGTCTGTCCATCTGAAATGTTTTGTACTGCTGCTCATCAGTGTTGAATCTTAAATGGACTGGCAATAGTTGAGTGGAGCCTCATGAAGGATTGTCTCCCTGCCCCGGGGACAGAGAACTCCACTTGCTGAGGGGTTTGTTGCATTGGGTGAGAGCAGATCTGGGAAGATGACTACGGTGAGGGTCTTCTTAGTTATGGGAGAACTGCTCAACCTCATCTCCATTATAGGGTGAAACGTAAAATAGAGGAGGTAGAAAAGAAGATTTCCACAGTAAAAAAACACAAAACAACAAAATCCTCTGAGAAAGTTCTCATCCTAGCAGGCTTAAAGACAGGACAAAGACACACAGGAGAAAGAAAACAAAACACAAAGATAATACTAAGGAACATTTTCTTTTCCACTTTCTTCATTTTTAACCACCCTTCTGTCCTTGTTCATTAATGCTGCAATGTTTTCCTTTCCTGGAGGAACTGATGTTTTTCCTGTCCTGGAGACACTTCTCTGAGGTGTATGGCTCCTCACTCCAGTCAGTGTTAATCGAAGCTCTTCCCAGCAGGAGGAGGGGAAAACTTGAAGTTCTCTTTGGTCTCTATAAAAATGCTGTTCCTTCAAAGGCTGTGGGTACAAAAAGGCTTTTGAAGCAAGTCTTTGTACCAAATTACAGACTAGAGCAGGACCCTGGCTGCAATTAATGACAATGCCGAGGGAAGGAAATACTTCTTGTTATATGGTCCAAGTTTAGGACACATCCAGCAGGATATAAACAGGAACAAGGCCTTTGCTGGTAGAGGTTGGAGGGGCTCATCGTGGGATTGCACAGGCTATGTGCCTTATGACCCAAAATGTCTTCTTTATATCTTTTTACATGTATCACTTCACAATATCAGTTGTTAACATCCATCACTGGCCCAGATATCTACTGACCTACTGATTTAAGCCACTGTAATTTCCTCCTACAGTGTTCAGTGCTCTGCTCCCATTACCTCCATATCCTCTGTCTTTTGGAGTCCTGAGTCTTTTTCTCTCTCACAAATTTCCCCCCTATTTCCTCACTTTTCCTCTTCTCCCTGTCACAGACAGATCCAATTCTTTCATGAGGCAGGGGGGAAACACAACCCACAGCACATGAACCCACCAGCTCAGCAGATTTTGCTTGGTACTGTTTTGGCATCCAGTCCTGATTGTATTTCTGTGAATCACTGTGCCACTCGTGACCAGAGCTCCAAATGAAACTCCCCAGGAATTTTTATTGCTCCAAGAACAGTGAAATAACAGTCTGAACTACCAATCACTGGAGCTGGCAGGATGGGGCTGTCAGGGGAGGGCTGGGCAGCACAGCTTTAATTGTCCTTTTCCCCCTCCCTTCCTTGACAGTAGGAAAGGAACCCCAACTTACTTACAACTCTCCATCCTGTATTTTCTCCCAACAATTCAGATCCTATAATTTCTAGTTCCTGTGAAAAACATTCTTAAGTTTTGAAATATTGCTGTCTTTGTGGCTGAAAATAGTTGTTGAACTGCTCACTGAGAGTCTGATTGTTACAAATCATTAATAACATCCTTCACTTGGATTAGATCTTAAAACTTTGTGTGAAACAGGGCAGGATCATTATTTCATTTTTAAAATGGTATGTATTTTCACAGACACACTAAGAGGTGGGATGTTGTGCCTAGGGGTAGAGACAAGCATAGAGCCTGGGTTTCTTGTCTCATTTTTTGGGACTACACCCTCATCACAAAAGATGGCAAAGGGTACTCCCAACCCTCCTACAGCCAGATTTCACCAGAATGTAGAGCTGGCAGAGGGCACCAATGATACAAGCAGTGCAAGCAATGGAGAAATGCTGCTTTGAACAAGGCCACACTGGTACAGATGCCACCAAGAGCTCTGGTGGTGTGGAAAGTTTGCAGCTGCTGCAGGCTGAGGCTCAGGCTCTTCCAGGTGAGAAATGCAGTAAGGAGGGATGGAATGCCAGGAAACCAAGATCTGCTCTGTGCCAGCTGTGAGTCTCAGTGAAGAGCACAGCTCCCCTCATCTCTTCCAGAGCCAAAGCAGTGGCTCTCAGGGCTGTGATGGAGCTCTGCCACTCCACAGAGGGAAGGCAAAATAGCTGTGATAGGGGAGATTCCCAACAGGAAAATCAAAGAGTTAATGAAAGGTCTCCCTGAGGCAGACCCTTTCTGGTGAAGACCAGAGCTTAACTTGACTCACCTTGTTTTGTTCTCATCATTTATGTGACTGGGATAGGGAGGCTGCAGGGAAGAGGAGAGCTGGAAAGGACCAAGTCCCTCCTCCACATTTTTAACAGTGAGATTCTAGCTCAGTTTGGAGGTGGTGGCAGGAGAAAGAAGGCAGTGTTGGGGTAGGATGTTCTTGGAAGCTGCTGAGGGAGAGTCAAAGGAAAAAGTGCTGCTTTTTGGGTGACTTTCATCACAGCAGAAGGGGTCCCACTGTTCTCACAGCCTTCTGCCCAGGAAGTTCCTCAACAAGCATCAGAGTGATCTGATGTTGTGTCGTGCTGTGGGTCCAGCTTCCCCTCCCAAGAGGAATGCCCTTCATTCCACACACAGGATTGTCTCTCGTCCCATTCAGAGTGGGCTCTGTGCCACTTTATACTTTGGAGGATCATTAGCAGAAATCATTAGCTATAATACAACCTCCCCCATAAATCTCCCCTGCACCTGGATCATTTGTCCATGCCTAATTTCCATCTCCCTAATTTTATGATTTGTCCCTCATTTGAGGAGAGTTCCTTCCATTAATTGTGTAGTAAGTGCTTCCAGATAAAGGGCTGAGGAGTTGACCCCATCTTGGAAAGACATGGTTTGGGCTTTTTTCCTGAAGGATAGAGTCCCTCTGAAATATTCTTGCTCCCCTTTCAGAGGGCATCACTCCAAATCTTAAAGGCACCACAGCAGCTTCCCATAGGGAAAATGCCTCATTCAGATAAATCCTGTTCACTGGAGGCGCTACAAGGCAGATGAAAGCAGCAAAGCTCAAGTCCAAGGTGTCCTCTGCCAGAGTTAGAAAAGTCTTGTAGGCATTATCTGTACAATTCAATTCAGACCAAGGAATAAACCTCTGCTTTCCCCCACCGGACTCCTGCTAATTATCATACTTCGCTTCCCCAAAGCAATTCTGTATCCTCCCACAAAAATCTCCTCTGCTGAACCATTTCATGTTGTGTTAGGCTGCACCAGAGATCCTCAGCCCATGTGATAATGAGCAGGGAGGGAATTGGTCGACTCAGCTGAAGAAGGGACTGAACATCAGGCCAGCAGAGCTCTTTTTCCAGCTTTTCTGCAGACATTCTGGGTGGTCCAGAATAAGGCAGCTCTTTCTCTGTGCCTCTGTTGCCATCTAAATAAGATGGTGCTACTAGCAGTAGGGTGCCTTGAGAGTTTAATTAATTAATTTGCAAACGCTGTGAGATCTTCTGATGAAATTCACTGCATCAGCACAAAGTCATATTTAATCTGTATTACATACTGAGATCCCAATAGCAGGAGCATCCCAAATGCACGGGAAAGCTGAACTGAAAAGAGGAGCAGCCAAACTTTCTGAGCACTTTGCTGAATAGTTTATGTCTCTGGAAAACAGGAACATTTTCTGAAAATGAAGCATTTGTCCTTGAACTTCTCAATATGCAAGAGTGTGAGGCAGCTGAAACAGCTCACACGGGGACACACGCAACCCACCAGGGCACTCTCAGAGCTGAGTCTGACATGCTGGATCTGCTGTGCTGACTCTCTTTTGTTTCTCCCAGCCTCATCTCCTCCATCTTTCTCATGCTGGACATGGATGTTAGAAAATCCACTGAGATAAAGCTTGATCCAAAACTCAGTCAGAGAGTGCAAAAGCTTCCCTGCAACCACCAAGGCTGTATATGGTGCAGGAGGCAAAGCTGTTGGATTCTCGGCCCCTCTCTCTCTAACTATTGATTTTGTCATGAGGGGCTGTGTGTGACATTCTTGCCCTGGTGCTCTTTCCCAAGTCTCTGTCCACTGCAGGGGCAGTACAAATGCAGAAGGGCGTAGGAGAGGACGGAGGCTCAGTCCTAGAAGCAGCTTGCACATTTTACAGGTAACATTATCTTTTATTGGCATCCTAAAAAGAATGTCAGGCACTAGAGAGAAGTGTTTTTTTTTTTTTAAGTTTCTGCTTCACTGCCATTCCGCTGCAAGATTTTTATCACATCTGTGATGCCAGCAGAGGCAGGCAGCACTCAGTGACACAACTGGCCATTCACAAGATTTCTGGAGACCTTTTGTCACATCCTCGGGAGCAAAGTGTGAAGGTCTCAACATAATTTCTGTTCTAAGGCTGGGAATACTCTGAGCCTGAGCAAGGCACAGGCCTTTCCAGATGACTGTCCAGCCAAAAAGGGCTCTCTGCTAGGCAACCAGGCCTACTGAGAGAGGTCTTCCCATTGTTGTACAAGCTGAAACAACTTTTGTAGTAGTTCGATCAGACAGGTATTTCTAACAGTTGTCTAGGCCATGGAGTGTTCTTGCTCTCTCTGAAAGTCAGTAAAGACATTTCTGTTGCTGTCTGGGTCAGCATTTTCAGTAGCCAGGCACTGCTTTTTGACCCAAGTTACTTCTCAGAGTCCAGGTAACTCTTCTCATTGACTTATTTCATGTGATAGTTGACGTTGCTTCTTGTTTTCACAGCCACTCAGTTCTCTCTGGTCAAAGTTTATGGTAAGATAAGACCTTTTAGAACAGTAGCATAAACTCTGCTACCAGTAGACTGGTCTTGCAGCCTGTCTTCTCTTCCCTTCCCACCTCTTGGTTTTCCTTATGCCTCCCTTAGAGTGGGCAATCAAAACACAAAACTACGATCCCTGCCTTTGTCAAATTCCCTGAAGAGCATGTTGGTCTGTGCTGTAAGGACAGTTGCACTGCTGCCACAGAAAGCAGGAGTGAGAAAGTCTGTCCCGGTTTTGGATGGCTCAGTTGGGTTCATGGCGACCTGGGGGAAACGCTGCACTGTGGCTGCCAGGAGGAGCACTGGGTGCTGTGGTCTCAGCTCTGCAGGGCACCAGTGCAGCTTCACACGTGGGCCTGGGAGCCCCTGTGTGCCAGAGCAGGGCCACTCCAGGGGCTGCCACTCCAGCCCGAGCTAGCCTGTGCTCTGAGCGCTCTGGGCGTGGGTTTCTCCTCAGTGACTCCTCGGCAGCAGCTGTGGGGAACCAGCAGCTGAGGTTCCCGGGGGTGTGTGGGGGCAGCTGGAACCGGGCTGTGGGTTTGCATCCCGAGCTTTGCAGTTGCTGTCTGACCCTGCAAAGGCCTTTCCTCTCTCTCTGCAGAAGGCAGCAGGAACAAGCAGTGCAGCACCCGATCCCTCTGCCTCGCAACCTTTCCCTTTCGTTCTGAGCCCGCAGTGGGTGCTGCTGTGTCCTCTGTGGCAAGTGCAGTGACAAAGAGGCTTTGCCATGGCCACAGTGGCACTTCACACTTTTCAAACGCAAGTATGGTCTTTCCCAGACATCAATGACTGCAGGCAGAGGGGCAGCCAGGTAGCTCTCACACTCACAAGTACCTTGAACAGTGAGTTGCTGTAAGCCAGCTCTGTACTGCCCAGGCTTACTCCCACCTCAGGGAGCATCCTAGCAGGACATCAAGGCAACACTTCCCCTCCTTGCTGCAGTTAAAGAACTGCAACCATACTCTAAATTTCTTTCTTAGATCTCTTTTGCCCAAATGAGGGTGTTTTTACTAGCTGACAGGAAGTTTTTACTAATTGACACCAAAGCACTAGATTTGGAGCCTCGTGGCAATAGGTAAAATATAGAGTAATTGTATTGATTTCATTGCATTTTCCCAGAGGATGATGCAAATCAGAGTTAAACCACAGAAATTAAGAGTTCAGCATGGGTGTTATCCAGTCTTTTGAAATTAAGCTGAGCAAGTCCCAGATGAGATACACAGTGGTGTACCTGGTTCTGCAGTAGAAGCAAATGCAAAGCCAGCTATAACCCTACCTTCCACAAAGCTCATGCTCATTGTATATGATCTAATGATTATAGCAGGATCTAGGTAACAGGATTTCTGAGTTTCTCACTCTGCTGTGCCACTGCTTTATTACACAGTCCACACTATTTTCCTATTCTTTTTCTCAGTTAATATACTTGTGAAATAATACTGTGCTTCATGTTAGATTTTACTTTCAAAATGTAAACCATGTCCATGTGCCACAGTACAGCTACTTTGCCTGAGATAAGAGGCCAGAGTAGAAGCTTACCACTGCCTATCTGTGTGTGAGGTGAGCTGGGGGGATCTGGGGGTCAGAGCTGTTGAACTTCTGTACCTCAGGCTGAAGCACACCAGAGAGGGAGGTCAGGGATTTTGTGCACCGAACTTGGAAGTACATGCACAGGAGGAAGCAGGGGAGTAGGCAGCACCATTGTCAGCACTGCCAGGGACAGGACCTGGTGCCACCCGAGCAGAATGTTCAGCTGATGTTGAAAGTCACGGAGAAGAATGTTTGTCCTGGCTGGTTCTGGCAAGAGAGGACACGGTGGGTAGCCCAGCTTTGGGAGTTTAACTGATTTGTTCTGAGTCTCCTCTTTGGCTTTGGACTTTGCATGGTCACGGGGTGGATGTGTGGCATAGCTGATGGAGGACTGTACCCTCAGCACAGGCAAAGAACGAACACACAATCAGGAGAACCCAAAAGAACAGCCCCGGGATGTGCCCTGGTGTCAGAGCCAGGCTGACTGTGGTAGGGACACCCTGCAAAGCCCTGCTCTGGGTGGGAATCTCAGTTAGTGAACCTCCTCAGGCAGGCGTGCACCTCGCTCTGGCAGCACTGCTGGGATCTGCTGCTGATCCAGACTGCCAGGAAAGCTGCACTGGAAGGGACAGGAAACTGCCAAAGTCAGGGCTTTTACTTTTTAGGTAGTCTGATTTTTAACTATGTAAATGCACATGATTATATTCTGATGAGCCGAACACTGTGGGTATGGAACAAACACTGGAATTCCTTTCCAAAATAAACCCAACACAGACAGAAATGAGAGGTGTGATCTTCCTTCTGCAGTTTTCATACTGCATCAGCATTTTACACTCCGTGTGTGTGCACACATGAGAGTGCCACTGCAAGTGCAGAAAAACACGTGGAAACTTGAATGGGGGCAAGTGCCTGTCCATGAGAACATGTGCAAGAGGTTTTTTGTGTGTGAGAGAGAGAGAGGACATATGCATGTCTACAAACTTTTGTTTATGTGGGAGTATATACGTGTGGGAACATGTGCATGTATGTAATTTTGTGCTTGTGTGGGAGAGAGGAAGAGAAAGCATGGTAAAGTTATTTGAACCTGTTTGAAGGTCGGGTCTCCCCAAGGTTATCTGCTTTTTTTCCCTTGAATCTGTAAAGTAATGGTATTCACACTCACTACTTGAGAAGTGTTTCTTTTTATAGCTCTTCCAGATGACAAATAATGCCTGTTTTTGAAGTCCTTTTTAAGTCATTGTTCCCTGGACGCAGATACCATGTTTGGGTGCAGGAGGGGAGCAGAGCACAGAGCTATTTCCCCTTTCTGTCTGCAGGGAGCTTTACTGGGACTAGTGAAATTCCAGCCAGGATCATCCAAGGGGCTGCAAACTCACAGCATATGAGCTAATAGGACACCCTCTCCTTCAAGCCCCGTGACACAGGGAGAGAGAAGCAGACACCCACCACAGACCACTGCAAGCTGTGCAGGTCTGAAGCATGGAGGGTGTAAAATCCACCTGAAATCAGTGGTGGATTTCCTGGAGGAAGCACCCCCAAGTTGGCCCACTGAGAATAAGCAAAATTCAGACTTGGTGAGTGGGCAGGTGTCTGGATTAGAGCCACCACTTGTTGGGGGCTTGAGTTGATTAAATTTTGCCCATTCAAATATTTTTGGCACTGTTGCCCTCTGTGGGCAGTATTGATGTGAGGGCAGCACACACAGAGTTCCCTCAGAGTCCCAGAGAGGTGCAAGTACCCTGATTGCCAGGAGGGTTCCTAGCCACTGGTACAGTGCTGCAGGCACCTTCTCTCACCATAGAGACAACCATTGCTCTTTCAAAACTATCCCACTTTTCCCTGCCTTCTCCTCATCCTAAGTGTTTTGGCTGTTGTCTCTCTGGTAGCAGCAATGGCCTTTGTGTGCCCAGAAGCTGTTCAGTGCAGTGTGAACACGGCAATGAAGCAGGAAACAGGATTTAGTGCTTTGTCCAGGGATGCACAACTCGTGCATACGACAGAGCACTCCCATTCCTCGCTGCTGAGGTGGAGATTTTGAGTGCTCATCGCCAATGGACAGTGGGCTCATCCCCTTCTCTGGAATCTGGCCACTCTCCTCCCTGCAGAGGGGATGACTGAGCTTTTTCTCCTGGTCACATCCCAAGGTGTGCTGGAAGATCAGTGTGCCCACTGGCTATGACAGGAATTTTCTGGTATATAAACCAAAGGCATCTCTCAGGATTTGGGCCAGAGGGAATTGCAGATACCCGTGAAGGTGTTCAGCTTCATATTGGAAAAAGCGCAGGGGAAATGGCTTGTGAGGAAAATAGTGAGCACATTGGAAACATGAGGGACAGAAAGGGGACAGAAAGATTCAAGAAGTAATCCAGGAGAGGACAAGCAGAAAGCTTGGTTGAATGGATAAACGGTCTGTGAGCAGGAAACGATATCTGACTTAATGTCTTAGTCAGACAGAAAAATTAGATAGTGTAAACTGATCCTTCCTGCAAGGGGTGCTGAACTTTTTTGGTGACTTTAGAAGGCCATGTTTACAGTAACTCCAGCTCGTGACCAGGCTATAAAGGCAGCTCTTTGGGCAGGGAGGAAGGAGCGTTTCATTAACACACACACCTGCCTCCATGGGCAACCTGGCCTTGCACTTACTGGGCTTTTTTTATTATAAGATTGCACTTTGCTTTTTAACATAGAAACATAAAATATGCATGCATATGGCTTATCAAAGATGATAACATTCACAGGTAAGGGAACATAAGTCCACTTTATAGCAATAAATTATCTTCCCCACCCTTCTGGACTGATTAGCAGCTGTGTCTCACCTAAGCATTCTAGAGTTTTCCTTTGAATTTTTCATCTGAATTGTTTTCTCCATTTTAGCTGCACTCACGGAGGGTGTTTTTCTTAAAGTGCCAACAGGGATTTCTGACCGTTGTTCCCACTGAAATTTCCCCCTGAAATGACAGTCAGTTTTGAGATGCTCACTCCGAGTGTTGATTATCACAGAGTTTACTTTCAATAACAAGAGGCAAAGTTTGCACTAGATTTCCTTTCACCTACAGCAAGTTACCCCAGTTTGCTCTGGTTTGCACATTCATTGACTAAGTGCTTTAAGTCTTAGTAACACTGAGGTTTAGAGCTCTTCAACTAAAGTCAGGATTTTAAACCCAGGATTCTAAAAACTGGTGCAAATCTGCTGGGCAGTTTGATCTGTACCATTATTTAACCTGGTTTAACATTATAAACCATTGAAACAGGTAAACTGTTTCAGTTCACAGAAAGGCAGTGTCTCCAATAGCACCAAACCAAATTTATTAGTATTAAGGTATGATTCAAGTCAAACCTCAGTTTAATAGGTAACCAGTAAAGTTGCTACAGTAATTATCAGTGCAGGTCCAGAGTAAAATTTGCCTGGTTGAACCATGTTGGCATTCATGTTGGTGCAGGCAAATATATTTTACTTGACCATTTTAACTGCTCAGGAGTATGGTCAGGTCCTGCACCTCATCTGGGGAGAAGAGAGCAATAAACTGTAATAATACAGCCACTTGAGATATCTGTACGTTCCCTGAGTGTACTGGCAATCTCCAGACTTTTTCTACATGTTTTCATGCCATAACTACCTACCTTTTCATGTACATGAACCACTTGTGGACACTCCTGAATGGTCCCAGAGAGAAACAGTTTAATAACAGAGGAAAGGTGTAGTTTGCATGGAACCAAAACTCATAGTTTCCCCCTAAATCCACTGAAGGGATTAACTGAGTTTGTGAATCATGATCCAGATCTTAGGAATGTGAGATACACCCCCGAAAGCAGCTGGTTCAACAGTTACTCAAAACTCTTTGATACCACTTGGGATCTTTCCAGTCCTTCTGGTTAAACAAGCGCTCAGCTACTCCTCTCCTCTGTGGCTGCCATGTGCATCAGAGTCAAGTGACTTAGAAAGAGGTCAGACACTTCCCACCTTAAGTCTCCTGACTTTGGCTCTATAAATGGTCCAGTCTTTTTACATCCAAGGGCTATTCCCTGGTGCCTTTGGTCAAGTTTGGTATAAATTCAACTTGAGCACCTTCCCTGATGCCTGAATTGGAGCGAGGGCTTTGGGCCTGGGCCTAAGCCCATGTGTGAGGTGTTTGTAGTAGTGGATCCAGCACGTGGAAGGAGTAAGACTGAGCCGGGCTGACCTGGGACTCTGCTTTCCCTTTCTCCTAGGACTTCATAGGGAAGCAGGTCCTTGGCTGTGCTGGGTGTCTGCTGCTCAGAACAGGCTCTGCAAACACGCACAGCGGTGCAGTGACCTTTGTATTTCCATAGGTGTCTCAGGTACAGCATGTTTGTGCTGTTGGAGCAGGAAGGAGAGCTACCTGGAGCCAGAGCAAAGCAGAGGCAAGGGAAGTCTGCCCACATCTGAGTACCCTGGGAGAGCACTGAGGTGGCTGCTCTCTACATGGCATTCCTGGTGGAGCTGGGACTGGTGACATGGAGCTCACAAAGCACCTGGTAGTTCCAAACACCAGTCAGCCTCGGATCCAGTGCTGTTCTCTCTGCTTCCATGTTTCCTGCTGCTGTCAGAGGTGTCTTTCACAAGGAAATTGAGTTTTTAGTGCCAATAGAACTGGTTTCCACTACCAGATCTGGGTGACAGAAATGTGTGGCAAAGTAAGAAGTGGGTCTGGGAGCTGAGAGTGGGAGAGTGGGACATGAGCTTTTATGAAGGATCATTTTCTGAAGGTGAGGAGACTCCGCTGGTGTTGGTATCATACTAGAGGACAAATGTTCCTTCCCTTTGATCTGTAGCCTGCTTCACCCTGTAGGATTTTCACAAGAGGATTTATCAGCCTGTACGTTTGTTAAGTTGAAGCCAGAAAGGGAAAATAGTCCCTTCAGTCTTTGGTAGTGGAAATTGCTCTGTGTGGAAACCCAGAACACAATGAGAAATAAATAAATTGAAACCCAGAGCTGAGAAATAAACAATCCCAGTGGGAATAGTGTGATCACAGGAAAATAAGAACAATAAATTGCCCTTCTCTGAGGTTTCAGGGCTCTTAAAAAACATCAAATAAGTCTCATAGCTCCTTCTGAATGTGGCAGTGATCTTTTCCCCTATTTCACAGAGAAGGATGCTGAGCTGCAGAGTGACAAAACAGTGGAAGCACCAGTTGTGGTGTTCAGCACACATGTACACTGCACAGTGCAGTGCCTCTTAGAGACACCTGAGCTCCCTTGATATCAGAAGAGTACAGCTCTATTAGTACAGTGATCTGGCTGGGATAATTTTCCACTGCTTGCTGTACTTATTCAGCAGCAGCTTGGGTCTCTGTAACCAGCATTGTCCTGTGCAGTGGCGTCATACTTTGTAATCTGATTCATATATTCCCAGGACCAGTGGGATTTGCTCTCTGACCTCCTTCATATCATGAACTGAAGAGTAAGCCCCAGCCCGTGTTGTGGTTTGGGCAAATGAACCCAGGTGGGGCTTGGCAGTATTTTTCATCTCTTCAATTTTAGGTTCTAGATTAATTTTTCTAGAGAGAATATTCCAGACTCATTCTCTCATCCAGCTCCAGACTGATGCTTTTTGGCTTTGCCAGGCTACGTAACCCCAAACATGTTCTGTTTTGCATGAGAGTTAGGAATCTGAGGAAGAGCAACAAGAGTGGCCATGACCTGGAGGCAGAGGGAGGGGAGTCCTCCTGTCCCTTGGGCCCCTGGGGGTCACTGCGACTGCAGAGAACTGGGCTGGGGGCTGCATGAACCAGGCAGCAAGGAAATCACACCTTGAAGGTGATGTTGCCAAAAGGCAGGTCTGGTCTGGACTTCATGTGTGCATGAAGGGCACTGTCCTCAACCAGGTTACAGAGTCTTCCTCTTTCTGAAGTGCAGGTTTTGCTGTTGAGGCAAGCAAGTGGTTGCAGGAGGCGTCTGTAAGCTCCTCAGAGGGCAGTGGTTTGTAAGCAAACTAGCCATAAATACATCAGCCAATGGATTAGTAAGTGGTGTGGGTGGGTGTAGGACATGTGCATACATATACATACAGACATGCATGCACACGCACTTCTGTCTCTGCCAAGCTTATGCTAAGTGGTATCGTTGAAACAAACTGCCAGGAGAGTTTAGGATCTTTGGGTGAAAGTGTATATGTTTGAAAATATGGCAATAACAACATATCCTTTGAACAGCCATTGTGTAGATACCGTTGCATTGCAGAGCCTCACCAAAGAGTGGCTTGGATCAATCTGCCCACCCAGTCTGGTGAAACAAGTCTGCAAACGGCATTTGTTGGGGAGCTGGTGGTAATTACATTGCAGCTGAAGGTCTCTTGAAGACTTGAAGACTCCAGGCAAAACTCAAAAGTCTGAAGCATATTACTTATCATCACTGCTGCAAAGCCCCTTTCACTATGGGCTGGTTTCACACTGCTCTGGAAAGGGGGAAGGAGGCAAATTTTGAGACACTGAGGGATAAAGCTGACTGAAAATCAGTCTTTTAGCCTTTCTTGTTACTTGGGAGCAGTACCTTCCATTTTTTAACACAAATTACAGAGAAATGCTGTTCACATAGAAAAAAAAATCACAGATTTCAAAGGGAGAGGAAGATCCTGTGCGTGCTAGGGAAGAGCAGCATGCAAAGATGTGATGCAGAGATACAATATTTAAAGAGAAGAGTAGTGAGCGTCTATGGGCTTGATCCAAATGCCTACTCAAACTGATTAGAGTCCTTCCCCAGACTTCAATGGGATCAGGCCCTTGATATTTCATAAACACAGATATATATTTAAAATTATTTAAGAAAGTTAAGATGATAGCGAGATTGTCAACTTCCAGCAGTGGTGGTTAGATAGTGTAACACCATCCTCCTAAGAGATGCTACATCAAGATGATCAGGGAATTATGTGCATAAAATAAATCCTCGGGCTTCAAGATAAGAACATACTGCAGTTTCTTGCCATATGGTTCAGACTAAAATTTCTTGCTAGCCCAGCTCAGATTCTCTTCCTTCTCCTTCCTGATACGTTCCAGCTGAGCTCAGCTATTCCTGGGCTGGTTCTAAGCATATTAAGGAAAATGTGTGTAGTTACTTTCCTTCATCTGAGCCACACAGGCAGAGCCTCGTGCTGCTGTTACACTCTGATGGCATCCTGGGCCCCTGTCAGTGCCTCCATGGGCAGTCAGGAGCAGACAGGGACTCAGTCCACTCTCAGGGGGGACTTTGGCCACAGCTGAGCCTCAACCTGACTGTGCTCACACTGGAGTCATTCAGAGCTTTGCTGTGTGGGAGATTTAATGTTGACTTCAGCAGGGAGCAGAACACTGGAAAAATCTCACAGGAAATAGCTGGTTAGAGAAAAGTAGTAGTTTTAGGCCAAAGTGAAGAGGAATCTTCTCATTCAGTTGGGATGGACAACTTTGATCAATTTTTTTGCAGTGGCCAGTGCAATGTGTCTGTATTTAACACGAGTGAGGGAGAATGAGGCAAGGGCGGGGGTGCTGGAAGAGAAAGAGAAAGCAGTTAATTTGACTGAATAAAGATAAAAGAATGCAAGCACCACCGAGTTTGCTGTTTATCTGGACATTGTGTAATGGTGCGGAATCAGATGTGGCACTCTGGCTTTGGAACAGAAATGCCCAGGGAGAAATCCAGCCTTACTGCTACTGATCAGCAGAGTTTTTGAGAAGGGACTTCCTGATCCCTGCTCCTCCCCACAAGGTATCCCCTTTGCAAGCAAATTCGTGGCACTATGAGTTTCTCAAATAAGAAAAATTTTCCTTTGATCTGAGGAATTAATTTGTTTTCACCCCACTGCAGGGCAAAAAAGGGCAGGGGATTGCCAGGGTGCCTGCACACAAACTGTCACTTCAGGGGAGAGTATGGCTCTTTGGGAGGGGAGAGAGCACTGCCAGTCCAAAAAGACATTGTGAATTTACCCAAAGTTAACCTAATCCTTTTTGTGTGGGATGGAGGTGTTTAATTTAGAAACAAAGGAGGGAAGAGAACGCTGCAGAGGTTGTAAGGAAGAGCAAAGCCCTGGGATTGCAGAAGGTCTGTGAGGTCCCACCAGGTCTGGATTGATTAGTATTCAGTATTTATAATATCTCCATAATGGTAAAACAAAAGAAAACAAGCCCAGAGAATGCATTTTTAATCATCAATCATTGCTCTTTGTTTGTCATGAATGAGCGGCGAGGGGAAATAGTCTCCCATAATCACCTCCCTTCACATCTCCTGCCACACAGGCCTTGCTGGGTGTGCTAAAAGGGAAATAAATAAACAAGCAGCAGATCTCAAAATAAATCCCAGAGACATGGGTGCTACGTGGGTTATCAGACCTGCACACAGGGGTCTTGTTGGAGGAACAAAGTGGGGGAAGGACATTTGCAAGTCAGGAGACAGAGACAAAGAGAAAGCACGGGTAGGGTATTAAATGCAAGAAAAAAGGAGGATTTGAGTTACAGAGGGGCATCAGGTGAAGGAGGAAGAAGCTTTTCAGAGAATGATCAGTTGTGAAATAATCAGTGAGAAAAAGCATGTCAGAACAGAGACTTCTCAAGGGACACAGGACACTGGGGTGGAAAGCTTGAAAAAGCCACCAAATCCAAAAGAATTTCAGTCTTTTCAGTATCTGAAGATCATGTTATTTTAGGATTTCTACATAATTTTTTTTTTCAAGGATAGCATTTGTGCTAGGAAAGAAAAATAAATTGAAAATCCCATAGTTTCTATTAAGATCCCCCAAAACCATGTCTTATCAGGAACAGCACTATGCTGAACTTCTCCAGTGGGATCCTTGCTTTGATCTTGCAGCAGTTCTCACAAGGCCTTTATTGTAGTCCCAAATGCCTCTTGGGAGGAAGGGAAACATTATAATTCTCCCTTAATAAGTGAGATAACAGGCTGCTGGGAGGGTAAGGCCCAAATTTTCTAAAGCAGGGCTGGTGACTCCACACCCACTCGGCACGTTTGGCTGAGCGTTCCCAGTGAGATGGGAGTCCGGAACCATCAGGGCAGGCTGTGAGGAACAGGGAGCCCAGAGCCATCAGGGCAGGCTGTGAGGAATAGACACGCTACATCTGAACCCTATTGAAAAATAATAAAAAGGTAATGACTTTGTCATTACTGGACATGGGTTTGTCTGTCGGCGAGGGGGGGGAAGGGGAGGTTTTCTGCGTTCAGGCTATAAATAATGTTTCCCATTATGCAGTTCCCCTGCATTCCTTACAGCCCTTGGTTTGCCTCCATCTCAGTTGGCCGGGCTGGGAAGTCCCAGTGCCATCCCACCAGGCTGGCACACACTGCTGGAAAAGGGAGAGGGTCCTGTCCCACTGCCAGCACCGAGCCAGGCAGAGGTAATGGAGTCACCTCCTCTTGCCCAGGACAGGGGTGACCACAGGGAAGGGGTTCGAGTTCAGAAAGTCCACTGATCAACATGCCCTAATGGAAGTGTCCCATGGTACACATGGAAGGGTCACTGGTGTGCAGTTCACTCAGCTCGTCACACAGAGAGCAGCTCTTCAAGCAATTGAGACTTGGTTGCAAAGCCTTACTTAAAAGAAGTTTAAACCATTTATTAAAAGGCCAAACTAAATTGCAGTAACTCTGTCTTTAACCAGATTCAGAGCACTCACAATATTTGCGCCTTTTAGTTGGAGACACTCAAGATTGCACATCTCAGTTGAGTGGCTGAGGTTTGCTGGGGAGATGTGGATTGTGAGAACTGCTGTGACTTGGGACCCATCAGGAAAATTGCAGCATTTAAACTAAAGGTGTGTTTTTAAGTCAATGGCCCGAAATGTAGATGCCTACAAGGATATTTTTAAAACTGCCTTTATATAACTAGCTTGATATAATTAAGAACTGATTTAAGCTCAAACAAAATAACTCCCTCTTGCACCCAAATTGGAGTCTCCACACTAAGAATTGCATCTGTTGAACTAAATTAGTCAGAAAATCAGGGCAGCTTTATGCTGTAAACAGACTTAGAGCTGTGGAGGATATTCCAGTTCTGTGTCCGGCTCTGCCACTGATTCACTGTGTCCCTAGGCAAGACTCTTAAGTTTTCCATCTATAAAGTGTAATAAAATCTATGTAGGTGCCAGGTGATGTAGTGCTTAATTAATTAGTAAATTAATATAATGAACTCTAACTTGAAGGTCTGTATCAGCACAAATGAATTGTTAATATAAATTTTTATTATTTATTGCTATTTAGTTGATTATTTTCTAACACAGGCAGGCTATTACAAACATACAACTTCACACTTGAATTCCAGTTTTATTATTATTGTTACTTATTTATTATTATTTTATTCTGTATTTATTTATTACCTGTGGTAACCTCCCTTAGGACTAAGCCCCAAAGCAGTGGATATTACCCAAATGCACAGAATAGTGAAGTCTCTGGGAAATTTTGGGACAGAAGTGGGGTTTAATGCAAGATGTTTCTTGCTAAGTCTTGTGCTTTGAACCTTTCTATAGATTTAAGACAAACAAAACAGATAAGAACAGATTCTGAGTAAATTCTTGTACACACTCATTTATAACAGCCAAAAGTCAGCATCAGTAGGCCTTTAGTTTGCTTCACACAGTTTCTATATTTTTACTATATACTTGCATACTGATATCAATTACATATATTTCTAAACAAAAGGATGAAGTTTCAAAATGCAGGGCCTGATCCTCTTCAATATAAATAAGTCTTGCCCCACAGCTGCCAGTGTGAAGCAATGCCTCCTCTGTGCAGAGGATTTGGGGCAGGGGACGAGGGGATCCAACCCATTCCTTCTCCTGAACCGGGCACATGCAAAGAAATAGTCACCTGTGAGAAAGTGGCACTTGGCAGACAGAGACCCCATGGCATTGCCTGCTTACTTGTGCCACTCCAATGATAAAAAATGAAAGTTGATAAATATTCTACATGCAACTCACAAAATGCTTCCTCTTCTTCTTCCATTACTTTTCACCTTCCATTATGAAACTAAGTAAATCCACAGGAACTTTCAAGTGCATGTCTGAGCAGTTTCCTCACTGTTCCAGTGAGCTGTGAAGCAGGATGAGAGGTCCTGGGCAACACCTTGGTCTCTGTTGGGTTTGGAAAATGCCCCCCTTGATGCGTGATGGCTGTTGGATAGTCCATGTGCAATGGGTGACTGTTGTAGTCCAGTGTGGCAGAGAGGTCAGCCCAGAGCTCAGTCTGCTCCCCACTGTCCAGAGATGAAGTGTCTCTTTGGGGAATTAACGTGCCATGTAGGCCTATGGGCAGCATGTTCTGTGCTCTGGGCAGTTGGGAACGAGGCATCTCGGCCTGATGATTGTCATGTGCCTCAGACTTCAAGAACCACCTCTGCAGACGTTCCTCTTCCCCCCCACCAAAGCAGGGTGAGCTGAGGACAGAGTTAGAGCCCTCCGCATGAATTTCTCTGCTTTTGGCATTTTAATCCAGGCCCTTCTTGTGTTGTTTTAGCATCATTTTTCTTCTGTGAGTAATTTTTTAAGGGTACGTAAAGTTTTCTCAGACTGCACTTGCACAGCGTAGCCAGATGGAGCGTTCTGGGTATGTGCTGGGTGGAAATAAAGTACATTAACCTCTAGTCTGCAGTAAAGACACAGCCTTTTACCAGCAGCTGTCCTGTCATCAGTCTAAATATTCTGTTCTGTATGGTTTGCACAAGCTCCTCGTGCTCATATGTCATTGCTGCCCAGCAGTGTGGGAGGAACGTGACAGATACCCGGTGTGCCCTCGCACCCGTAGGTAAGGGCAGCTTGTCCACACAGCTGCACCCACCCCACCCCAGGGTAGAAAAGAGGACCTCAAGCAAAAGGGGGAACCTTTCACAAAGTTGGGTTTAAGAGAGAAAATTCTGGGTTTAACCAAGTGTTGTGGACAGCAGACACAGAGGACGACCTAATAATGAGTTTGGATGCTATTATTGCTAATTGCTGAGTGATAAATAGCATGAAAGGTGTCCTACAATTTCAGTCCATGGAAATTTATTTGAAATATGTAGCTCAATACAAGCAATGTCTTACGGGCACTAAACTGGCAGAGAGAAGGGTGTCCTCTCCCCAAGGGTAGCGACTAATGGCATCACTACATGCCATGCAGCTGAAGAAGGGCTGGGAATAGATCAAACCTGTTTGGAGATGGAGTAGCACATAGAATCTGAACTGCCAATGATCTTGTGCAACTGAACTGTGTCTTGAATGTTCAGGCAAGAGGAAATAGTGAAGATGGGAACCATGACCGTGAAAGGTCTCATAGGTTTAGTAAATGCTGGCAAAGAAAGCTGTAAGAGGAAAGGGGATGATAATGATGTCCAAGATTCCTTTTGGATTTTTCCACTGTTGTATTGAATACTCAAAACTTGAAACAGAAAAGAGCAAAACTGAGTGACTTTTTCCTTAGAGGCCTTTGGTTAAGGGTCTTCAGACCCAGCAAAGAGAGGTGATCTGGTTCAGGCTGAATCCTGAGCAGTGGGCAAGGAATCCTCACTGGCAAGAGAACTGAATGCATGCTGAAGCATTCTGGCTTCCCAGGCACTTCTCACTCAGCTTTTGCTCAAGGTTTGTTGTTGAAATTTCCAGTGCTCTTAAGCCACAGCATGGATTTGTTGAGAAAGTAAATCTTGTTTTAGTGGAATTCTGAATGAAGGTGAGAATGTCCAGAATTGGTAAAAGGCTCTTGAGATTGCTCCACCGATGTCCATGTGGCTTGTTCTTTAGTCTTTCTGCTTTTCAGACCCACTTTTCTGACAGATGCAGATGCCAGCACTTTTGGTTTGGGGGCAGTGTTGACACAAGAACACAAAGGACTTGTGAGGGTGGTGCCTTATTACAACACTAAATTAGCTGGAGAGAGATTACTGCACCACTTAAAAGGAACTCCCGCAATGGTTAAATCTATAGAACATTTTCATCCACTGTTCAACACGGAAGTAAAATTGCTTTGGGTTGATGACAGGAAGATGCTGCATAAATAGTTAAGTATGCATCATTTGCAATTTGCTAAATTATTTTCTTTCTATCTCGAAGGGGCTGTGTGAGGTGTCATTACCTCCTGATCTGTCTGGCAGAGGAGCCTTTGCTGGAGCTCGCATGGTGAACATCAGATGGGCTGACTGGGCTCTGGGTGAGGTGTGTTTGGAAGGAGACTTTAGCTGTCAGAGGCACAGCTTGTAGGGTGTCTGAGCCTCCTGCAACAGGCTGGGGAGCACAGGCAGGAGGCACCTTTGGTGACAAACAGGGCTGCCCCCAAAACACCTGGCTGTCCCCAAGTCCTCCTCCTAACTAGGACAGCTCCACAGCACTCCAAAATTAGCCAACTTCCAAGCAGAAGGAAGGCCATTCAGTCTGCATTCGACACTCCAGATGAGAGAAATGCAAAAAAGTGAACAAGAGAAAATAATAAGTAAATGCAATTAAAAGTAACGATGCAGGTTTAATTAAAGGGCCCTATTCTCCCAACCCTTCATTCTTTAGGGATGCCTCATAAGCAAGAATTCATAGCTTGGGACCTGCTCTTTTATGCCTTTGTACCAGAAGTTGAGACATTTACTTTCAGAAACACATGGGTTTCAACCTGGGAGTGTCTCTCTAGCATACAAATTCAAGAAGTTTGGTGTTTTTATTTTCAGCAATTTATAAATACTTGCAACAATGATTATAACAGTCTCACACAGTCCTATTTACTTTAATTATCCCATTTTCATCCCCATTTTCCTGCTTTCTTACTGTGAGCAGGTAAAAATAAATAACTACAGAGTGACACATCCTAAACAATATGCAAATACACAAACCCCTAGATTCTGCAAAGACATGGGCACTTTAAATGCTGAATATTTTCACAGAAATATATCTCTCCACTGTAAATTCAGCCTGGTTAGCGAAAGTCTAGTCTTTACAGGGACGTAAATATTTAACTCAATTGATGCACATTGCTAAACTTGTCTGCTCAAAATTCATGAGTCAGACTCCGCCTCTCCCCGAGCTGCCAAAATCATAGAATTTTCTCAAAAGCCATTAAAAATCCATTTCTTTGGAAGTTTCCTATTTGTCCTCTGTCTTCTGAGGCTTTTGGGAGCACTAGGCCACATTTCCAAGCTTCCTTGTGTAAACACAAGTGCTAGAAACATGTCATTCCAGGAGCAGGGGATCAAAGGAGAGCACCAAATATTGGAAGCCTCACCATAAAAGCTCAGGAGCTGGCAGCGGTCCCACAAACACTTACATACGTGAGTCACTTTTACTCACATGAGTAGTCACATCGAAATCAGAGGAATTAGGCTATTATTAATAATTATTGTTATTATTTATGTGTGTGGCAATAGCACACAGGAGCTGTGATTATGGAGCAGGGCCGCATTGTGCAAGGCACTGACAAATGCAGAGCAAAGCCACGGTTTCTGCCCCAAAGAGCAGGCGGTGTGAGCATCGCACCGCAGGCAACAGGTGGAGGCAGAGCCGGCAGGGAAGCGCAGCGGACGAGCCGCTCCTGCGAGGGGCGCTGTGTGGGTGTGCTGGCCACGGCTCCTGCTCCCCCCACCGAGCACGGCTCTCCAGCTTTGCAGTGCAGGTCTGTCCCAAAGAGGCAGTGCGTGGGCAGCACCTCCAAACCCCAGCACAGCTTGCTGGGGAGCCCTGGAGGGAAACAGGGATCAAGGACAGAGGCTCTGTGGACGGTCCTGTGCAGCCACCTCCACCAAATGGGCCCGTCGCTGGCATGTGTACTCGCCGTCTCAGTGAGGGGAAAGGTAGAGCTGAGAAAGAAAAAGTAGAGCTGAAGAAAGTGGTTTCTTAACACAGAAATGTGATGCCTGCCTGTTCGAAATTCAGGTGCATGCAAATGTAGGGGCAGTCTTGACTCTGACGCTGCAAAGGCAACCCCCAAACCCAGCCCAACCCACAAGGCTGCCCATGGCTTGCATGTCTGTGCCTTGGTGTTTTCTCTGGGATCCAGTCCTGCAAACGCTGGTCCGCTGAGTAACTGCCAGCAAAGCCAGCACCACCAAAACGAGAAATAGGACAATTGTAGATGCAACAAGGCAGTGGTTAGTTCTAAACTTGAGTGAAATTCAGACTAAGAACACTAGCAAAATAAAAGTACTGAAGTTTAGAAGTTTGTGAAATAGAAACTGAACATCGCGCCTCGAAAATCTAGCTGGAGAATAAAGCAATACCCACAGCCTAGTTATTCATCATCTGCCTGGAGTTTAGTCTCAGGGAACTAAGGTGAACAGGGGTCACCAGGCTGCAAAATAGACCATTTGACAAAACTTCCCGCCGGGCGGATGGGCGAGAGGGACCGCCGGTGCAGGGTCCGGGCAGGGGACGGGCGGGCTGGCACACGGGGACACTTCCTCGCCTGTTCCCTTGCCAGGGGAGGACGATCCGGTCCGGGTTTTGCGGGCGCCCCCGCCTTGCCTGCCTGCCCTGCCCGCCCGGAGCGCGAGTCCGCTCCGCGCCCGCTGCCCTCCCCGCGCGGGCCGGGCCGGGCGCGCCGCGCGCTCCAGGCCGGGTTTTGCTCGGCGCCCGCCCTCCTGTTAGAAATAGGAAAATTCAATAATC
>VXAU01006140.1:92838-198043 GCA_013399695.1 Formicarius rufipectus
GGGACAGACCAGGAGCAGCGGGGACAGCCGGGTAGAGGGGCAGGAACGGGGACAGCCGGACAGGAGAGGGGACAACCGGGGACCAGCGGGGAAAGCCCGGGAGCGGGCCAGGAGCGGGGACAGACGAGGAACAGCGGGGACAGACAAGAAGCAGCGGGGACAACCCAGGAGCTGAGCAGGAGCGGGGCCAGCCGAGGAGCAGCGGGGCAGCAGCGGCGACAGCCGCTCAGGAGTGGCGCTCGGGGCGCCGGCAGAGCTGTCAGGTGCCGCTCCCCTCGGGGTGCTCCTCTCGGGGTGCTCCCCTCGGGGCCGCCCGGCTGCGCCCCGGGCAACTTGTGCGGCAAAGTTTGGGGGGTGGGCTGCGGGCGGGGGCTGCTCCGAACCGCGGCGGGGCCGACCGATCGACCCGAGCCCTCCTGCCCTTTCGGGCCGGAAAGGTGAAACTTTTCAGGAGCCGCATGTCCACCTTCTGTGTGCCCCCTCCCGTCCGCGCCGCACTGCACAGCGGGTCCTGGCGGCCCGCTACCTGGAACAGGAGCTGTCTGTCCCAAAACTTCATTGATGAATTTATTTCCTCTATTGATTTGCTGACTCTCAGCGTGGAATCATTTCTTGCGAAGCTTTCGGACTTATCATTTCAGAAGTCCTGCCTGCTTCCCGTCTACCCTTTATCAGTGTGTCGCTGCCACCTTGTTAGCGACTCTAAAGGTGGTTTGGAAGAGTTTATGGGGGAATATTGTTGAACTTCAGTAATCAAGTTTCCAGATCTTATGCCTCCTGTTTAATTTATTAGACTAGTTATTTATTCTGTTGATGATAATCTGTTGCTGGTTTCTATGGAGATGTTAAACTGATCTCTTTCAGAAATCAAACTCCATATGCACTAAAACGTTTAAAGGAGCAGCGTCCCCTTTTGTTTTCAGACTTTGTACCTTTTCAGTGCTTTTATTGGGCTCCTGTATATTTTATATATTAAAGTCTGAAGTTGAAGCTTTGTGCAAGACAGAGCTTATTATGGCTAACAGAAAGTCAGGGCTTTGATCCTTTTTTTTGCATGATCATTTAAAACAGATCATTTTTCCCCCCTCATCACACAAGATAGCAGAACCCTTTCAAGATCAAAGCGTCCAACTAAAAACTATTGTTTAAAAAAAACAGAAAAAGAGCCAGTTAAATTAGGGGGATGTTTCCTTAATCTGCTTATTTTGTTCTAAAGATTTTTTTTTTTTTTAGCAGTGAAAACAACAACAACAGAAACTTGTGGCAACTATATTGTTATTTTTATACCTCCCAAGTCTTTTTAATGTTAAAATAAGTTCAAAGTCAAATATCTCCAAAGATAAAGTGCTTGTTAGGGTGTTTTTATTACTTGGTTTCTAAATGTGGAAGGTCAGAATCCAGAAAGCTACCGCATTAGAGAAGGTTTTAATAGTCTTTGTCTCATCTTAATGAGAGAGCAATCTAAAAAACATTTTCCCCGCAATATTTATAAATTATTTCAAAGAAGACTCTCTGCATATAACTCAGTTTTCACCATTTCTTAACTTATCCATTTCATTATTACATGTGATTCAGTGTAATATCACTTTAGAAAAAGTAATTGAGGTGAGATATTTTTTTTATGCTTAAAATTGAGAACTCCTGGTAAGCTGCTGTGTCGATGAGGCTGACGCAGAGTGTACACCAGTTGTGGTTTTTTGCTCATCTTCTGGAGAAAAGTTAAAAGGTTTGCAAAGAAAATACTATACCAGCACAATGCATGTTTGACACTGTAAAAAACCCTTGTTGTACTTTCTTTTAGTGTATCTTCAGAGTGTTTCCACTCCCTAAAACAGAGATGTTTTTCCTCTTTATATGCTTCTATACTGATCTTGAAAATAAAAGAATAATCATAGAAGAAATAGTGCATATAACCCTTGTAACTCATATATGTTTGTGTGCATATACATTTATATTTCACATGTATATGTGCACACACATGTATATGGAAAACACCCAGGTGGTTTATGATCTGGCCATACTAGACTTCATCTTTCTTCCTTGTTAATTTTTCTTTTTTCTTTTTTTTTTTTTTAATTTGTTGTGTGGCAGATCATTTAAAATTTTTTGTAGGTATTCTGTTTATTTGTTCGATTTGTATTGCAAACAGGTTTGACTCTGACAAGTTAAAAGAGGAGGGGGAAAAAAGGAAACACTATGGCTTTAAACTCAGGAGTTTGCATATTCTCCTTGTATCTTTCCCCTTTGCTAATTATTGTGTTGTTTTCAGAGCAAATATGTCATATCCATGGCGACCAGGCAGGTTTATTGTCTTTCAGAAGCAATAGCTCACATAAGTAATTAATGACTTCTTTTTTTTTCCTCTGGCTTAGGTTAAACAGATCATTCAAGGAAAGTCATATCTCTCTCTCCCTCTCTCTCCTTTTTTTTTTTAGCCCAGTGACATAAGAACATGAGTTAGAACAAGAAAATACTTTAACCAAGAAGTCAACAGCTTATTTTTCCTCATTTCTTTTTAAAAGCTCCAAGTGTCAGCTTTCCACACACATGACATTGTCATTCTTGCAGTTTCAGAGCGAAGCCTTGGTTCAGGGAGAAGCCACTGAGGCTGGAGCTGAGCTGGTGTTGTACAGCTGAGCAAAGTGTGTCTCTGGCTCTCTGTGGAGGGGCTTATTCCTGCTTGAGGGTTTTGCTGTGTACTGGGAAAAGCGTTTCCCTCGCTATCCCCCCACCCCTCATGCTATCTGTATTAAAATCAGTGTTAAAATAAAGGTGTGTTTTTGTATCTTGCAGATTGTAATTCAAACAGTTTCCAGGAAAGAATTAGTAATTCATTTTTATATACAGCATATATACACACACGCTTGAGCTCCACCCAAAACAATCAAGCTAGCTGGAAAAAAACCCTTATTTCCTTTTTCTTTTCAAGTCCAAGCAAACTTGCACAGTAACTTTCAAAAGCTTATTGAAAATAGTCCCCCATTTTTGCAAGGAGTTTGCTGCAGGTATGAATCTTGTCCTTTCCCTTTCCAACTCAGGTCCTTCCTATTAAAGCTGAATTTGCTATCTGTCCAAGCCAGGGGCTGGTTATCCACTGTGATTTACTGAGGTGGTGATTCCCCCCCACCCCCCCAGCACCTTCACCCCTGTTTTGGTTTTGCTAATTTCATTTTCAGAAGGATTTATACACAGTCCAGCTATATAAATTCCTTGGGAGATAAAAGCGCTGCACACTTCCATAAACAAAAGCTTTTACTTGCATCCTGTCTTCCTTTTTTTCTTAAAGTAAAAAGGAAAAAACCCTAAAAACAAAACCCCAAGCCATCTGATTGAAGCAGGTATCATAAATGTATGCTGGTAATGATTCTGTATTCCACAATGCTGCTACTTTAACTTCTAAAATCTGTTTCCTTTCTGGTTTGTAACATTAATCAAAGAGCCGCTTCCTTCCAATTTTTCCACAGACTGGGGCTAATTAGAACCACTCGAATCATATTTTGTAAATTCCATGTGGATGTTACTTTAGGTTTCAAGATCGTGAGTGCTTCAGGTTCAGTCTGGCTGTGCAGTCCTACGGTTACTTTTATTAATGCTTCGGTCTCTCAAACCAATTCAGGGTTTCTCTCCCTTTACCCCAGATAGATCTGTGGGTTCATGCACAGGGGTGTGTCGGAAATAGATGTTATAAGTAGGAAAAAGAAAAGCCGAGAAGGAAAGAGATTTTGCAGTGGAGTTCCAAAGAGCAACAGAGAACCCCCCAAGTAACGTGAAGCTGAGGATTCAACAGACTTGATAATTGAGCCCTTAACCTCCTGATGTCTGTATCAGAAAAACAGAGTCTAGCAGAGAGAGACAAAGAATAAAAGCAAACTGGGTAGGAGGAAGCTGGGGAGATGACTGAAATATTGAGGTGTAGTTCAGGAGATGTACAGATCAGTACGTGACGTTTCCTTGGGTTGAGTTTTTCCCTGTGGTGAAACGTAGCTGGTGTAAAGGTGGCTTTGGGAGGACCTGATGTTTTAGTGCAGCCGAGAGCGTGGTGTTCCTGTGGCGTGTGCAGATGGAACTTGGAGAGACTTCTCCTGGAATTGGCGTTTATGTTTCCCTGCTTCCTTTTGTTTTTGAAGGACTGACTAGTGATTTTTTTTTTTTTAGATCTTTATGGGAAGTTAAATAGCTTGAAGTTTAGAGTTTTCAGGTTGTGATTATTAGGCTGTGCTGAAGGGGTTTGAATCAAACCACTTTGAGCACCCGGCAGGGCAACTGTTCCCATGCTCTGCTATAGCATTTCTCTCCTGTACATTTGTGTACCTAAATAGGGCATCCAAGAATTGGGGGGCAGTGGGCTCACACAGAGATCTCAAAGTTAACTTGCTTTTGGTATATAAGACTGCGGCTTCAAAGAAAAGCAAGGGCGCATTGTAAATTTTGCTAAAATTAATCAACCGTTTAAGAGCTCCACATTAACGAGGTTTTCCAGGGAAGCAGCTTTCTTCTCCTCTTCTTCTTTCTCATTCAAAGTCCAAGAGGGTTGGGGTAAAGGGGGGAGAACATGAGTAGGAAAAGGAAAGGGTTGGAATTTGAGTAGAAATAATAAAAACAAAAAAGGCTGGATTTGTAGAGTATAAATCCTCATGTGTCCTTGATCCATATTGTCAGGGTTTTTTTTTTTTTTGGTCGGATTTGTCCTGTGTGCCTTTGACGGAAAAGGCACGTAGAGAGAGAGAGAGAGAGAGCGCGACAGAGGGGGAGAGAGAGAGAGACGTGTCACTGCTTTGGAGCTCATTATCATTCTTAATAAGTCTTAAGGAATAAAGAGGAGCATTGAGTGTAAATGCTGGGTAATCCTAACACTCCTCAAGGTGAGAGGAGTCTCGAGGACACAGAGAAAGAGAGTGAGAGGAGGGGGCTACTGCGGGGCCAGGAGAGGAGATGTGGATGAGAGTGGCTTTGAAGGGAGGGGGCACGGCTTGGTCGGGCTTGTGGCTCCCAGCGCTTTGGGCTCCTTCCACAGGCCTGTGCCGGGGAAAGTTTTCTCCAAGTTTGCATCCCAGAGATGGCAACGAACCCGGCTGGACCTTGGGGTGAAATGCGGCCTCCGATGGTGATGTTCTCGGACAGACACGGGTGTGAGGAGCGAGTGTGCTGCCCCCGTCTCCTCCCTGCGCTGAAGGGTCTCGCCCCCGGGCTGGGGCTCTGCCGGGGCTCAGCTCTGGCACCTGCGTCCGCAGCTCGGGCTGGGCTCTCGGCCTGGGCACTCTTCCTTAGCCCCTGTCCGTGTCAGTGCTGTTGGATGGCACATCTCCTTCTCTTTGCGTTTCCTCAGCCTCTCCCTGCGCCGCTCGGTCACTAGGTGGCTTAAAGCACAGGCTCTGCTGGCGGCTGCCGGCGACGTTCATTCACTCTTTCTGGTGGGCTCCTTTATTCAAACTTCAGGCTGACGGCAAAACGTGGAGATGTCTTTGAATCCGTGGTGGATTCAGGTATCGCACGACCCCTTGGGCAGTGTGTTTGCAGTCGTGTTTGGGGACTTGAGCCCGGGGAGCAGGGAGAAAGAGGACGTTGATGAAATGAATGCCGGGGCTGGGCTGCTTGCTCTCATGATAAGGAGTCAGGAACCTGCCGGCGTTGCTGAGTCCTTCCCTCACTGGGCAGATTTCACCATACCCATTTTAAAGGGTGTGCATGTTCCTTTTGGAAAAAACCGTTTCAGGGTTGGCAGCGCCCTTCTTACTGTGCTGATGTGTAATGGAAGATGGTGAGCCTTCGGTGATGCCCACTGGCCCTTCTTGCTGGTCTCTTATCTCAAGTCCAGTTGCAGGCAGAAGGGATTGCTGTAATTGGGAATTTGCCTAATGCATCCAAAGCCCAAAGAAAGGGAGTGGAGCACTTGAATGTTTTTCCCCTCCTGCAGTCAGTGTTGTTTCTCTGGTTTAGCCCATAGCTTCTGGCTGAAGTAGGAGCTTTACCTTCTTTAAAATGACTCCAAATACCTTGGAGCAGGTGGGAAGGAGTTGTGGATGCTGAGTTTTGATCAGTTGGCAGAAGCCAAATAAAAAGAAGTAGAAGTCTTGCTAAATACTGATTTTTCTGGGTCCAGGTGCTTGGCTTCAAGGTTAAGCATTACATTGGTAATATTATTAGGTATTAAGTTATTAGTAATGGAACAGTGGGGCTTGCCTGTACTTGGCAGAGAACCGCTAAGAAACTGTATTAGGGCTGAGTTCATCCTGGTTTCCCTGGTGGTGTCCTTCCAGCATGTCTGAGCCTTGAGCTGGAGGGAGCAGGAGGAAACATGAATGCACGTTTTGTGCATTGTCTCCCTTTTGAACTCTTTCCTGAGACAGTGAATGAGTTGTAGCAAGGAGGCACAGCTCTTCTCGGGAGGGATGTGCCTGCACCCCCTCTGCTGTGCAGTGGCTGTTGATGAGGTGTCAGCTAATACCTTTCACGCGTGATTGAGCTGGTCTAGAATAGGACCCCGAGGTACAAGAGTCTGCTCCCAGGGTGAGCTCCAGAGCCGTCCAGCTGCCGAGGCCTCGTGTGTAATAAGTGCTGTAGGAAAATGGTTTGCAGGACTGTCAGTTGCTGGCGCCTTTGGGGTCTTTGGCTTCTTGCCTACCATGGCATTTTGGGCTAGTTTTCTCTCCAGAAAGTATCCTATTTTTGTGCTGCCACCAGTGATGCTGTTTTGAAACAACATAGGTTGTTCCCAGATTCTGAGCTGTAGGGCTTGTCAGTTCAATGACAATACCACAAGTCACCTCAGAGTTGGTCTCTGAGGCTGGTCCTGATCCTCTTGCATGTGAAGTCAGCTGGCAAGGCTGGTCCCAGTGCTGCGAGGGCAGCACAGTGTTGCACACACAGCATCCATCAGACTTGAGAAGGAAGGATTTTTTGGGGGTTTTTGAGTTTTATTCTTTGAAAGAACAGTGGGAACTGGAAAGCTTAGAAAGAGAATCCTTCCACCTTCTTGATGGGGAAGGACTATTTAGAACTGCCAGAGGGGTTTTGTTTTAGCTGTGTACTGAAATGCATTGTGTTGTTGCACTCAGGAGGGGCCAGTGGAGCAAGTGCTGAGAGTGTGACCTGAGCACAAGTTTCTCAGCTAGATATGGAGAAAAGTTGGCTGGTCAGCATTTCCTGAAAGTACAAAATGGTCTGGTTCTGGTTCTGACTCAGACTTGAAGGTAGGGATTGCAGCTGACTCTTACTAATAAGCCAGTTCTTTTCTTTCCTGGCTTTGCTTCTGCTTCCAGGAGCAAAGTGACCAGGACTTTTATTCCTGCGTAGTATGAAATGTCAGCCCCACACCTTCCCCACAGTGGCTAGGCAGAGCCTTCCAGATTAGAATAGATTGTAACTGGCATAAATGCAAACTGAGCTGTGTGATTGCAGCCTGGGCTTCCAGGTATCTCCTGCTGCCCCACTCAGCCCATCCCCACCCAGGGAGGCTGCAGAGAATGGCACTTGTCTTCCTGGTGCATGGTGAGCCTGGCAGAGGAACTGGGAGGCTGGCAAGCAGCTCCCAGCCTGGCTGCCTCCCTGGGCTGTGTCTGCAGAACATCCTCTCCATAGGGCTGCTGGTGACCAACCCCTCCCTCCACCAGTGCCTCAGGCTGGCCCAGCTTTATACCAGGGGAGCAGTGTCCTTTCACACTGGTGAGCCAGCAAAATCTCTCCCAGGGGTTATTGTAACCTCTCAGCAGCGATTTGCAAACAGGCATTGAGAGATAAAGTCTTGGTGCCGAGCTCAGGGCCAGTAGGGCAGATATGAAATGCGGCAGGTTTATGAAAGGGAAGGTGTATGAAATGCAGCCTGCATCTCCCATTTCACTGCACTATGCCAAAACACACAGTTTCTTATTTCAGTCACTGTGATCTTTCAAGGAGGTTAATTTCCATGACGAACTCCGGGCCACGTGCTTGGAGGATTTATCTAATTAGACTGACACTTTTCTTTTTTAAAAAAGAAAATTAAGCTGCACCTTGGAGGACTTAAGTATTTTAAACTGTGGGAGCGGCAGCAGGTTGTGTGATCCCTGCTCACAGAGCAGGGAGAGGGGAAATTTCACCTTTTCCAGTCTTCTATATAAGACTTCACCAAAGGTTCCTATTTACTTAATTCTCTTACATGGTAGCTGTGTACTGGAGAGTATTTTATCCTGCCCGAGTCTCTAAAGCCTCAGCTTGCTCTTTAACTCATGTAAAGTATTGATGTTCTGGGCTGTTATGTATTCAGGAAGGAGCAGAGGGTAAAGGAGAGACCTATTAATGCTCCTTAGCCATGTCCTAGGAAAACTGCCTCCTCCCAGGGCAGAGCAGAGTGCCTGCCCCGTGTAGTGACTGAGGTGGGTGTTTGTCCCCCTCACCGTGCTTGAGCACCCTGTGCTCCTGGATATGTGTGTCTCATGAAAGGTGATGTGACTGTCCTTGGCTTGTCTGTGGTCACACAGAAAAGGGAGTCCCTGGAGAACCTCCTAGCCCTTTGTCCAGCCTTGTTGCGGTTGCTGAAAATACCTCCCAGACAAGAGCTGTGCTGTAATGAAAATAGGAGATGTTAGGTTGAAGGTGTTACATGCAGGCAAGCCCCATGTTTTCCTTGGCTGGATATCTTTCACACCAGCAGCACAGTGAATGATGCTGGGTTTGTTCGCATCAGAGGGCTCCTGGAGTTGTGCTCACGCTCCCTGCCTGCTGCCTGCCCATCACTTGGCGGCTCCTTGTGTTGCTCTTTGTGAATCCACGTTCAGATCACTTTGGGTCTGGTACTGCTCCAGCTGTTTATCCTTGCAAAGGAGATGGAAGGGAGGTCTTCGCAGGGCACTGTGTTTGCTGCACTAAACTCAGACAACTGAGACCACATTTTCTTGCATCCCATGCTGGAGCAGAGTAGCCTTTGTGAGGTCTGGTATGGATGGAGGGAAGTGTCGATGCACAAGGGGCCAGATGAGGGGAGCCTTGTGAACTCCAGTGGTAATACAGTGAATCCCATGGAACTGTTCATGGGGCAAGACTGCACCGAGTGAGAAAAGTACATCAGCATCAGCCAAGGAGATGGTCACTGGATGTGCTACAGTCCCCAGCTGATATGCTGAGGAATCCGGGGTGGATAGAACCCAAGATTTAATTTTAATTTGTCTTTGGTGAGGAAAGGAACAAAAATAGATGTTTCCTTTCCTACTCCCTCCCACCCCCCCACAAAAGAAAAAGAGAAATAAAAATACTAAAATCTGCCAGGCAGTCAGAGGTCTAACCAATAAGAGCCCTGTCGGCTGGGGAGCGATCGTTCTGGCTTGGTCAGCCATCCCTAACAAGTTACGGGTTGTATAAACTCCCAGCTTACAGCTGTAAATTTACTCAATTTTGAATACAGCCACGAGCTGGCTCAGCAGGATCTGGAGCCGTCTGCTCCAGTAGTCCTGGTATGCCTGACATTCCCAGCTCCGGGGGGCCCGAGCTCTGCACACATGGAACTGTGCAGGGCCAGATCCTGGGCCGCCCCCCATAGCCCTGCTGGACCCTGGGCAGAAGCTGTAGTGTTAATTTATCCTTTCCTGCCTTTTCGTTTCCTTCCTTTAGTGAATGCCTCTCGATCTCCAAAGCAGCAGGTCCACTGCCCTGTGCCTGTCCCTAAGCTGAGACGGGGAGCTTGGTCTGGGGGCACTCCCTGCTGGAGTGTAGCAGGAGGGCAGGATTTGGTCCATACGCAGTCCAGGGCCCTTCCTGCAGTGTCTGCTCAGTTCTGTGCTGAAGTGGAATCAGTGTGTGTTTGCTGAGTGGTCAGGAGCAAAAGGAGGGTTGTGACTTCAGGGTTTTTTGCTGTGGAAAGCTCTGTTCTCTCTGAACACCTGTAATGTTGCAATGCTGGATACTCCTAGAAAGCTGAACTTTTGGCTTGTCCGTGCTGAATCCTGCTGCAAACAGCAGCATGTTCCTAGCATTGAAAGGGAATTTAACCCAGGCAGATAGTTAACTTTGATCACCTCTTACACGTTCAGAAATTGGACAGTTAACAGCTATTCCATCATGTTTCTGGTGGGGAAGCATTTTGTCCAAGGCCAGTCCTTTATCTTGGAATGAGACATCGAGTACTGCCATGGTACTGTCACTGACCCCTCTTGCTTCAGCAAACCTGGTGTCATATTTTCAGTTTGCTGGAATGGGCATGGAAGGGAGTGATGGCTTGAGGGATGGCCGACCGCAGACCTCCTCTGCTGCACCTGGCAGCCCTTGCCCTGGGCTGCTGCCTGGCTCTCCAGCTTCACTGGAGCAGGTGGGCTGCCTGGTTCAGGCTCCTCCAGGTATGAGAACAGTGAGGGCAGAGGTTTTGGGGATAATATGGCTCCAAACACGGCGAGTGTTCGCTCCTGAATTCAACTTCCTACAAATAAATGAAAATGAGTGGGTGCGACTAAAAGGTTTGTGAGAGGTTTCCTCTCCCATGTTCCTCCTCTCCTCTGTGGAGCTGTGTTGGTTCTGGATCCCAAAGGGTTAAGGTGACTCATGCCCCTCTCACCAGATCTACTGGCAGGAACGCTTCATCCCAGCCACTAATTGGTGGTGTTTGCTCTGCACTTTCTCGCTCTGGTTTTGATGAAAACATTTAACCAGGAGCTTAGTGTGCAGAGGCTCCCAGCTGACAGCCCTGTGCTGGCTTTACCCACTTGTCCTTGCTGTGTAAATTCAGCAGCCTGGCTTAGAGGTGGCAGGGGAGGGCAAACATGCACAGCATTGCTCTGCTGGCCCCTTGGTTCCACGCCTCAGGATGCTCTTACCTCTGGGAATCTGTAGGGTCCAGACCAGTATCCAGTCTGGCCCACAGGTGCCTTCCTGTACCTGGACAGCCAGAGGCATTGGAAGCCCCTTCAGAGCCATGGGACCAGCCTGCAGAGGTGGGAAGAGAGGTCCTGATAGGTCCTGTACAGCCTGGCCTTACCTGAGAGCAGAGACATGACTTGGAAGGGCTTGGGAGACCATCTGGCTGGAATCCTGGGGGATTCTTCCCTAAAGAACAGGCTCCAACAGGCCCTGTGCCATGAAGGGGAGGGGAAGCTGCTGGTTCTGTTACATGGAGGCGACCTGCTCATTCCTCCCTGTGCTGCTTGGAAGCTCGTGCAGGATTTTCCCAACACAGCCTTTCATTGCAGCTGTTTCAAGTAATGACCTGCTCGTCTGTAGGCTCTTCTATTAGACTTCACACGGAGAAGTCTGAGCTGACTTTGCCATTCAGGTGGCACAGAACTTACCATGTCCTTATGGAGTCAGTCTTGAGAGTGGGCATGTCCAGTCTCCTCAGTTCCTACGTTGCAGAACCCTTGGGCAGCAGCAGAAACTGAAACATCTCCCCGGGGGAGATGCCAGTTTGTCTGTGTTGCTGCTGGAAAATTCATTCAAATTTCTGCCCAAACAGGAGATTGTGACATGCAAGAAATTCATCTGAGCCCATCAGGGCTGCCACTGCTCTGATATTTCTTCACTTTTCTCTCCTTATCTCCGGTGATCTACCCTATGAACAGCAAAACAAATCCAGATGGGAAAATTTATAAACCAGAAAATCTGGATTCCCCGTTCCTGGAAAAGCATGATTCCTTGTTCTCAGCCGCCTCCGTGTGTCATGGGGTCTGCCGTGAGGAGGTGCCAGGGCTGTTGAAAGAGCCCAGGCCTGCATGTGCATTAGGGAAGCAGAGCAGCAGTGTGACAGCCTTCCAGTGGGAGTTCCCAGAGCAGCACATGGTGGGGTGCTCCTGGGGGGGCAGGATCTGCCCAGGGCAGGGTTGATCAACCGAGCCATTTGTCCTGGTTCGATCTGCTCGAGGACCTTGCTCCACATCGTTCTGGTGAACTGATTATGCCTATTGAGGGAAGTTTTCTGCCTCTTTCCTCTCCCTGACTATTGATAGTCTGGAACCAAATCCACGTGTCTCATTAAACACGAAAAGAGCTGGGCCAGGCCCCCACTGCACAACGTGCTGCCTGTTATCAGCCTGGAGAAAGGGGAGCGAACAGGTGTAGGATAACAGTGCAACTGAGAGAGACCAAAGTGCATCATAAAACAAACAAAGAGCCCGTGCTGCAGCTCCCCCAGATGCACCATTGAGGTGCAGGGTCTGCAGAGTGCTTTCGAATGGGCTCTGAGCAAGTGCCCGCTCGGGGCACTGTTTAATTGGCAGCCAGAAGCGGGCCGTTGGTTTTCTGTGTCAGGGGGCAGTGTCTGGAAGCCCCCCCACCCCGTGGGTTGTGCTGGGGCTGCAGGACCAGTGGGAGCTCCCTGCCTCCAGTGCTGACAGCTGGGGAAAGGAGGCTGCTGACAGGGCTGGCCACTGTGGCTCTGACTTGAGTCATGAAATCAAAAATGTGGGCCTGGGTGGAGACCTGAAGAAGGCATCTGAGCCTTCCCTCTTTGTCAGGGCTGTAACTGCCTTCACTGTGACCTTCACAACCTTTACTGTCTTCGGGGAGGAGCCCATCCAGCCACTGCTGTGTGGCAGTCTTTCCTCCTGAGATTTCTTAGGTGAAGGTGTTTATACTAGGATTTTATTTGATTTCTTTGTGCCTCTTCTTGCTTTGAGAATCTTATGTTGCCCCGTGTGCTTTGGGGCTGCCAGTGCTTGCAGTGGTGCTACTGGCATTTTCTTGCTTTTAGTGAAGCAGTGGCTTGGCTTATTGTACCCCAGCATCAGCCAGAGCTTCAGTGTCTTTGCATGACTCAGCCCCTGGAATTGTGCTTACCCAACAATACCTTTTGTCCTTTGCCCAAAACTTCTGGCCAAGAAAAAGGGAAAAAGGAGGAGGGAGAAAAGAAAGAAAAGAAAAAAATTCTGCATTTAGTTGTCCTTTCATCACAGGTGGTGCCAGTTGGTTTTTGCTTTATTTGTACAAGGTGGGGAAAAGAGAAAAAGAAAACAAGGTGGAACTCGGACAAGGCCCAGGGAATGTTTGAACCTGGCAACAAACTTCCTTTGTTCGGGGGAGCAGGGGAAAGAGAACAGAAAAAAGGGGCAGAAGACCAGCTGAAACCAACCTCAGCCCTCTTCCCTTGGGCAGGTTTCTTCTTCCTACTCTTTATTGTTTGGGGTTTTTTGTTTTGCTCAGGTGTCTTGTGATAATTTTGTTTGCACAAGGGCCTTTGTGTACTGCCTTCTAGGAGGTGGACAGATGAAAGGTTTCCTGGGGACACATTTGTTATTTGGATGGGGAGGATTTATTATTTATTCTGTCATTTATCTATCATTATCTATCATTTATACATGCTTTGCATGATCCTTCTCCACCAGCCATGAAGATCAAGATGGCTAGAGGGGAAGGATGAAGGACTCTGCTTCTCAGGAGGAGAGACAGATGAGCAATTTAGGGGCTAGGCAGACAAATCATGATTAAAATGCAGAAACCAGAGGGTTTTGTTGATCAGAAAATCCCCAGCAGGGGTACTGCCTGGGGGACTCCTGAGTACCACCAAGTGCTGGGACACAGACCTTCCTTTTTTGCAAGTGGGCACAAAATCTCTTGCTGAATCACCTGCCATGTTCTTCCAGAAGTTGTGGGATAGCTGCCCAAGGGGCACTGGAAATCAGAGTGACCTTCTGCTGTGGGACAAAATGGATTCTGGTGGGGTTGGGTTTCAACAGGGCTGTTGCAGCCAGTGTGTTGCTGTGCACTGAGGGGTACAGGCAGGGCCAGGCAGCACTCTGGGCTGCCTGCAGCTTGGCAGGAGCAGTTGCCCATCCAGACAAATGAGGGGGGCTGTCCCTGCCAGGCACCTGTGTGTCTGAACCAGCACTGTCCATGTGCTGTGTGCTCAGTGCAGCTGGACTGGGGGACACGCGGTGCTCTGGTTCTTCAGGAATGCTCTTCCCAAGGAGGCTGCCTGGCACCTCCCAAACTGCCCTGTACTTCTCAGCTGTTGACTGTGCGCAGCAGTGGTCCTGAAATGCTGGAGTGACTGGGTAGCTGGAGACTGGGATGAAAGGCTCTTCAATCTTTTCTTGGCCCAGTAAGAAATATGTTACACACTGCTTAATTAATCTCTTTTATCTCATTTAGGTGTCACAAAGTGCTGTGTCAAAATTAGTGAGCAAAGTTGTGGATATCACCTGTAGGGCAGGTGCTGGCCGTGCTCCCCAAAGGAAGGTTAAACATTTTGCCTTGGCTTGTAGGAGGGGAGGTGTCCAAGGTTCAGTAATGAAAAGGAAGGAAGAAGAGCTGAGTATCAAAGTCACTGTGTGGAGCTGGACCCCGTGGTGTCTGAGAGAAGTCTTCCCATTCTTCTGATAATGGCCAAGTCACTGCAACATCTGCTGGATTAAAGCATCCAAAGATGCTGCCAGTGAAAACTTTTCCCCTGATACTGAGGAAGTGGATTCCTGTATGGCATTACCTGGGATCTGGATCCTTAGTGACCTTTCTTTTCAGTGCATGTTCTCTCTGAGTTTCATCCAAAAGCCCTGGAGCTGCTCTTTTCCTGAATGTACTGCTAAGCCTGGGGATCTGGGATCCCCGGGCTGCAGGACATGATCCCAGGTAAGTAACTCCAGAGCAGAGTCTGAATTCAGTGAGTCCCAGGCAAAAGCTGGGATACTTCCACTTCAAAATACGTTATTCCAGATTTACTCTGAGCGCTGCCACATCCCGGCTTTGGTCTTCAGTCTTTGCCTTAGTTTTTGTATCTGCACAATGGAGATAATAAAACTTCAGCACAGCTTGTAGCTGAGAATTAAGGAACAGTTCCCAGAGCCAGACTGAAGGCAGCTACAGAACACAGGAGGTGTTTTTGCTGCCGGTGTATTTGTGTGGAGTTTAGAAACTGGAGAGCGAGTGGGACTCGGAGAGGCAGGACAGGAGAACACACAGGCGGTGTTTGCTCTCCAGAGACACTGCGGGGAACTTGCCCCGGGCCTCGAGGGAAGGGGCTGGCACTGGGGGCTGGCAGCAGGAGCCGTGGTGGCTTTCCTGCCGTCCATTCCAGCACGGGAGTGACTGTGGGGAACGATTTCAAAGCCACCACTATGGAGATTAAGGGGATGAGAATGTAAATCTCAAGTAAAAAGGTAATTGAATGTAATAGCAAACACTGCTCGGTCTATGTTAATTTTAGCTCTTCCCCTGGATACAAGGCGCTGTATTAGTGTTTTATTACCATTTTGTTTGCACTAATAAAATAGTAAAATTTATTTCAAGGAAGTTGAAGGATGGTTTTACAATGCAAATTTGAAGAAATTGGACTTTTCATTTACGCCACTGCTATTTTAAACCCTGAAGGGTGTAAATTAGCCTCCTGTGCCTGGGTGAAATCCAGTGCTTCCACAAGCAGGGGGAGGATTTGATGTGGGGGAGAAGAGAACAAAACCAAATCATCTGAATATTTCAGAGAGACAGAGATATCTGATGAGGAGAGGGGAAAAAAACCTGCCTGTGCCCACTGAGCGGAAGGGCTGGAGCAGAGTGGGAAGAGCTGGGGAGAAGCAGGTTTGTGCTGGCGAGAGCCTCAGCTGCTGTGGGAGTTGGGCAGGGGCAGCACGGGGAAGGGCAGGGGCAGGACAGGGTAGGGGCAGGATAGAGCAGGGGCAGCACAGAGCAGGGGCAGGGGCAGCACAGAGCAAGGACAGCACAGGGCAGGGCAGAGGCAGCACAGGGCAGGGGCGGCACAGGGCAGGGGCGGCACAGGGCAGGGGCAGCACAGGGCAGGGGCAGCACAGGGCAGGGGCAGGACAGGGCAGAGGCAGCACGGGGCCGCTCCTCCCGTGGAGGAGGCGCAGTGGCTGCGGCTCAGCTGGTCAGCAGATGCTGCCGGTGACAGGCAGTTCCTGGAAGTGTGGAAGCCTCGGGCAGGTTGTGCTTTCCGGCCCAGGGGACCCACACTTCCCATGTTGCCTGCACTTCTCCCTTTCTCCGGCTGTGCTGTCCGTGCCTTCCTGCCGTGGCCCGTCCCGTCCGGGCTCTGAGTCACGGCTGAGTCATGGCGCTGCCAGGGAAGGAGCCTCCAGCCCAAAGGCTGGCTCAGCCACCTCCTCCTTCACCCAGGACTCCTCTTCGGCACGAAATAGGAAGGGATGGGCACATCACCTGGTCCCTTCCACCTTTGTAAAGTTGTTTATAGCAGTGCTGTTCTCATCACACTTTTGCCACTACTTGGCCTTGACATAAATGATGCTGTAAAGGCCACGCCACAAGGATCGGGTCCACAGAGCCGTGTTTGGTTCCAAAGGTCCTGTGCTGAGCTGGCCTAGTGCCTTTTGGAGGGAGGTGTCTCAGGCTGTAGAAGCATCCAAAGCCCAACAGCTTTCTTGGACTTTTTTGAGTTTCTGCAACAGGTCTGAAAATCTCATGGGATAACTTTGAGGGCTTCATTCTCCTTGTGCAAAGGGAGGTGTGGAAGAGGAGTTGTAGCATCCCTTTTTTCAAATCCCAAAGGTCTCCCATTCCCCTACTGGAGAAAGCTTTGAATTCCTGTTTTGTATTCATGTTCACCTTGTTCATACCTCAGTCTTCACCCAACACTAACATGAAGGGAGCCATGCTGAATTTCCCCTGGATAGGAGAATCAAGACTTTTTTCTTAATCTTGGGTGAAATGGTACATTTGTTCCTTGTCCTAAGGTACATGTTTGCATCAAGCCTGTGTACTACATAAGCCCTGAACCCACACCAGTACAGTGACAGAGGTACTGATTGGGTTTGAAGTGCTCAGAGAACCCTGTTCTTCTGATGCCCAGCAGACTGATGGGCAGCTCAAGCAGTGGCTATTTTGAGGCAGTTCTCTCCAGCAGTGTTAGTGCTTTTGCTGCCAGCCCACTCGCTCTGCTGTGGGCTTCTCCTGTGGTGTGTAATTGCTCAGGTGCTTGTTTGGTGAGTGGCCATCCCATCTAGCTGTTGTCCTGCCTTCTTGGCCAAGTGGTACAAAGTGAACTGGAGAGGAATAACCAGCTCCAGTGATCTGATTTTACAGAGAGGTAGATCTCCCAGCTCTCCTTTGGCCTATGAATATCATCTATTCGTTTCATCCTCAGGAGGCCTTTCAGGACAAACCCCACTGTTTACCCCACGCAAAGGCAGGATGGAGGTTTGGCTTGTTGCTATTTATGGTCTGGAAAGCAGCAGATCCACTGGGAAAGCTGAGACCAGGCTCCAAGTCCTGTGCCCATACCACTGTGCCACCTCTCCTAGTGTCTGGCATTAAAGACAGCCTTCAAAAGTTTGTAAACCCTCTTGCAGCTCAAGTTCTAGCACAAAGCCACCAGCCCATAGGTGGTATCGGGCAGCCCTCTTAAACTGCCTCCCTGCTCCTTTGGTGGGTGTAGCAGAGGCTGAGCCAAGACTGAGGGCGTTACCAAAGAAAGCAAAGACTTATTTTTGGCATTGAAATGGTTTCCTATTCCAGGCGAGTCTGGGGAGCAGCGTGGTTGTGTACCCAAGGATTTAAACAGTGCATTAAACAGAGGGGTTACACTCTGGGTGGATTTCAATCAAAAACTATAATTACATCAAATAGCAAACGGAAATGGAAAAAGGGGATTACTGACTCGACCCTGGATGCTGTTGGTTGCTGAACCTGCTCCATTATTCACACCCCCTCTATTGCCTGAGGTGGGGTGTGTATGTGTGTGTAGGCAGTAAGGCCCCCCTCCTTTTTCCATTTCCTTCATCCACCTGATGAAGTCAGAGTCCCTATGCCAGTATCAGTGCTTGGAGGAAGGTTGGAATTTGCATGACTTGGATATGGGACTTTGCAAGGCAGGTTTGATCTCCGTGGGCAACTCTTCCTGGCTCCAGGCAGGAAGAACTGCTCAGTTCAGGGAGTCGTGGGAACCCCCAGGCCCACAGGCTTTCTCTCTTTTTCTCTCTTGTTATCAGACCGGTGTTTTGGACTCAGCTCTGCTCATCCTTACGGAAACTGGAAAGCTCCAGACTGCAAATGGGAAGTTTTTTCTAACCTAGGGGGTCAGAGTAGTCTTTAAAACTCTCCTTGAGTTTGTAGAGCTGTTCTGGGCCTGTGTTCAGTCTCTAAAAGCAGAGACTGTCTTGCTTGGTATGACCAAGCCAGTCCTTCCCAGTTGAGGACTTAGCACACACCTGAACCCACAGTTTGGGCTCCCAGGTTTGCTCTCTGGTTCAAGGGGGAATGTGGTTTCCTGCAGTACTTTGAGATACTTGGCAGGTTCCAGTTTGCCACTTCTGCTACCTGGCACTGCAGTGCCTGTCACCTACCTCCTGGTCTTCATCTGCCTTGTGTCATTTGTTCTGCTCTCCCAGTCCCTCCTGCTGTCTCCCTTCCTTCCTGTTGTGGGCAGGTTGTGTCTCTACATGCCTGTCACACACCTGAGGGTGTGCAGAGATGGCTGGAAGTCTTCACCAGGCAGGGAGGGTAAGGAATTCAGTCCTCCACTGCCTTCCCCAGGTGGCTTTCCAGATGCCTAACCCCAGATTCCATAGCCCAGCCCAGCTCCTGTTTGATGGGATCTCTTCCTCTCTGTCCTAAATGGGTGAGATGTGCTGGAGCTGCAGAAGGGCTCTGCCTGGTGCTCTGCTCTCCCAGCATCTGCTGCACCCTGGCCAGATGCGCTGCCCCCTTTTCACCTGTGGCACACTCGGAGCTGGGGGAAGTGACCCAAACGTGTGTGGACAGTTCCTGCATGGTTTGGGAGGCACAGGAAGAGGACAATAGTCTTTCCATGTTTTGAATAGTGGTAAATCCATACAGGGTGAGATTTTGCCAGTGCTGACTGCACTTCCCTGGCACTGACCTCACCTTATCATGAACACTTGGGAGAAATGTAAGAAAAGATTCTTTTCTTACAGACAGGTCTTCAATTTTGTAAAACCATACAGTGAACTGGAAAAAAAATCTAAATGCAGGTTTTGCTGAAAATAATTTAAATACAGTAAAGAAACTCAGCCTTAGTTAAAAACTGAAATCCCTTTTGGCAGGTCAGGGAAAAAAACAGTGGTACTTATTAGACCAAACTTTTCATTATACAAACAGGGAAAATATTCTTAAAGACAAAAGTATGACCAAGACACTATCCCAATTTGTTTTTCTTTTTCCTTATGCATTTTACTGACTTTAATTTTAAATGTATTTTATGCTCCTTCTGCAGTATTAAGAGTCCAGACATAATGACCTAGGGGACTAGTTCATGAAAACAAAAACCTTAAACAAACTGATTATCTCACTGTTCAAAAGAACTACAGTGGGAAAAATACACGGTGACAAATAAATTACATCAAACATTCTAAAATCTATCTTGATTTTAGATTTGTTTTGTTACACACTCCAGAAAATAGAAAAGTAAATCCTAATGGAAGAAAAAAATTGTAAGAGGCAGAGGAAGGCTGGATTTGTCCTACTTTGAGCTTGAATTTGTTCCTCATCGTGCAAAGTCCTGTTTCTGCGGCGTGAATGAGCCAGAGCCAGAGGAGCTCCCTGGTCCAGGGCCTTAATGGCTTTTATGATCCAACTGTGACACTTCTGCTGCTTCCTTTTTGCCATTCCTAACTGTATTTTGGAAATGACAACCCCTTTGTGTTCTGCTGTCCTTGTGTAAACCCCAGTTACCTTTCATCAAATGATACGATCTGAGCAGACGTGAAATAAAAGGTTTGATTTTAAAGGGAGATCACTTGCAGGTGTGGAAAAATATGAGCAGAGAGTGAGGTTGAAAGAGGTTGAAGCAGCAGCATGTAGAGTTATGGCACTGCTGTGGAGAGGTGTTTAACACTCCAGCTGAAGCCTTCCAGAGCTGCAGGTGCTGAGGAATTTGGAAGACCCAGGTGTGTAGGTTTTAAAGGAGAACTGTGCCTGACCATTTGCAGCACTGCCTGTTCCTCCTGCCCGCTCGGCTCGCGGGTCCTGCCCCGATGGTCCTGCTGCTGGGGAGGGTGCTGGGCCAGAACCCCCGAGGGCAGCACTGCTGGCAGGAGCAGCTCACCTCGGGGAAGTGATCTTCATGGGTTACTAGTTTTATCAGCAGCACATCCTTTTCTGCAGAGAGAAGGAAGAGCGGAGAGAAATTCCATCCGGCTCTGCTGATTCAGTGGAGTAAAGAGGTGGAATTCATTAGGAAAAAATTGTTTACGGCACAGCTTTAGTCAGAGGGTCTTCCATTTTAGTGTCCTGCTTTTTTGTGAGAGATTGTGTGAAAGGCAGAGCAGGCACTGGGGGATGCTTGGTGTTTGTGTTTTTATTTTTTCATTAAAGTTTAATTGCGTGACTTGTTACGTGATGGAACTTCTGGAAATGCCTGTTGTAGCTGCTTGCAAAATGATTTTTGATTTGTTGTGTTTGAATCTTAGGTGCAGGAGTGTTAGACCTCAAAGAGTTATTCAGACATGCATATAGAGAGAAACCACATGTGTGTGTGTGTGTGTATATATATAGAATAGGTTTTGATTAATGAAAGAAAGGAACTGAAACTGCTGTGAGAGAAGAATCTCCTTTATTTGAAAGCTCTCCTGCTACATCACTAGGACAGAGAGTAAGTGCCTTAAAATTAGTGTAACTATAATTTATATCCACCGTAAGGACACTCTGCCTCCTGATCAGTAATGGAGCTTTAAATATAAATGGGTCCTCTTCTTGCAAACACTCAGATATTTTCTTTACTCACATGAGGTGTCAAAGGAAGGGTTTCGGTAAGGAAAGTAGAGCATTTGCATAAGTACCCACAGCATCAAACAACACAGAATTTGGATGGCATAAACAATAACAATCACATTAAAATCATACAGCTTTAATAGTTTAAAAAAATAACAAAAACATGGAAACTGTAATAGATGTTGCCTCTGTATCGGTATCGATTTCATAATTTGCATTGCCTTAATCTTGGGTGGGTGAAGATTAAGAATCTCCACGTAGAGGTTTGTGTGTGCAATAAGCAGGAACATCATAAGCAGCTTTCCTTGGCCTGGAGATGATGATTTAGGGCAACGTGTTTCCTCCATAAAACCTGGGGTTTGGAAAACAAAGGAGGATCTTCATAAATAAAAACCTTGAAAGGAAAGTACCCACTAAACAATGAACTAGGGGAGAAAGTTCTTACTTCAAGCAAGTTTTCCAAACTTTGTGTTGTAAACATGAGAGCAAAGTGACCTCCAGATGCACACATGAAACTGATGTTTTTCCCACTGTCCAACACGTCAATTCCCAAAGGAAATTTGGAGTGTAAGTGCTGAAAAAAGGGGAAAAGGTAGAAGATGTGTTTGTATTCTATAATCGAGCCTTTTGTGTATAAAACATTTATACCTGTTTAACTTGAGATGTGGTAGTTAAACTGATAGCCTGCACTGAAACAGCTATTTTGGCTCAGTTCTTAATTGGTAACCTTATTTTTATGTGGATTTTGTAGAAAAGAGATCACTCTGTATTAAACCGTTATGTGTTTGTATGAGGTAACTTCTTGTACACATTTTTAAAAATCCATGTCTTTGAAATACTGTTAATCAACTATGAAATACGGAGTAGAAGGAAATTCACTCTGTAGAGCATTTGTGAATTAAGGTTAACACACTCATAAAATGATGATGAAAAAATTAGCAATGGTCACCTTCAGCCTTGGTTCCTTTGAAACTGAGCTCTGTCATAGTAAAAAGCAGTTCACTCAGACTTGAAAAAGGAATCTCATCTAAAACCTTCCCAGCAAATGGTGGGGCTGAGCTGCTTTTGCCTAAAGGAAGTGGGGATTTCTTGCTTCCCGTTGGGTTTCTGGTCAATGTGAGCTCTGGTTTCCACAGAACTGTGTGATGAGCCTGTCCCAGGATGTGCTTCTGCACCCAGAATTTCTTGTTGCTTCCTGCTCCAGGTAAGTACAGGTTTCTGAAAAAAACCCCCTGCTTTTCCTGGCCATCTTTTCAATGAGTCTTTCTCTGACCCAGATAGTAACCAAAGCTTGTCCCAGATTGATCCCCTGCTGAGCAGCTTTGCTGTTGTGGGGTGGCATCTTTGAAAAAAATAAATTAGAAAAAAAAACCAACACACAAAACATCAGTCTTTATGTGGAAATAGCACTTTCTCTTTAGACTGTGAAGTTTGTTTAGCAAAGAAGGGGATAACCTAGTGGTTAGAGCACAGACAGAAATTTTATCTTCTAGCTCTGACTAAATTGCTGTTTGAGTTTGGTCAGGTTACTTTAACTCCTTGTTTTCCCACCGTCACTGTGAAGTGAAGAATTCCCCTGTGGCATTCCATGCAGCAAAGCTGGAAGTTTGACTGGACAGCAAATACATCTGCATACATGGGGATTTGATGTCAGAAATCCAAGGATGTCTCTGAGTTCCCATGCACTTGCTCGATTTTTTCAGTGAAATAACTCTGGCTTTTAAAACTAGCAAAAGCAATTAGTTCACTCCAGGGACCAATAGGTGGAAACATGTCATTTTAAAAAATGGATTTGATTGTGGGGATCTCTGAGGCTTTGTATTAGGCTGGCATATCTCTGCTGCAGGGGATGTCTGCAGGCACTGGGGTTGCTCTGGCTCAGCCCGGGGTACTCGTGACAGCCCCGCACATCCCTTCAGCACAGGCCTGGAAGGGACCTCTAATGCATAATTGTAACAACCAGAACACTGCATGTGCACTTCTAAAATTGGCTGGGTTAATAAAACGTGCTGATTGCTCCCTGAGGATATCAAGGGACTGGATGATATTAGTGAGGGTCACCAGTTCAAATCTGGGGCAAGTTAGCAGTGACTGCAGCAGCCGTGTTACGGCCCTGTGTGCTTTCCCCCAGGTTTCTCCCAGGCAGGTATCTCCGTCAGCACTGTGCTGGCAGCTGGATTCAAAAAGGAGGAGGGTGACTCTGTGTGGTGCTGACATGGGGCGTCAAAGGCCAAAACGCTTTCCCAGTTCTGCTCGGGATTTCAGCCCCCTTTCCAGTGTAAGTTTAAAGCACAAAACTGCTCACCCACGTCCTCTGACTTCAGTACTTCTGTCACAAATCTACCACCTTACCTACATACTGGAAACAACAATTAATATTGTGTGGTATGTTTTAAACAAAGATGGTTGATTTCCAAGAGAAAGGCAGAGTGCAAATATTTGACACTTTCTCTTACTGGCTGCTGGTTACAAGAATTCAGGCTGTCCATCCAGGACAGAGAGCATTTTCTGCCTTGGGAGGCAAATTATCACCACTGTACCTGCACACTGCAAGGGAAGGGCAACAGTCAGGAGCAGTAAAACACTGTGAGGTCCCCACCTGCACCTGTGGGTGAGCAGAGGCTTCCTGGCCTTGCAGCCTTGGCCCCCTTTGGGCTGCCGCGGTTCAGCAGGGGTCTCGTGAGGGTGCGTGTAGGAAATCGGTGGTTTCTGGCTGTGCTCTCTGCAACATCCCACCGCTCCAGGACACTTGGGAGGCTGAGCAACACGACACGCTGAGCAGGAGGGCAAGCTTCTGGTCAGGCACTTGTATTTTTGCTGCCTTAGCTGCTGTTATAAATTCCTCACTCCTGCCTTTCACTTCTGATGTTCTTCCCTTGGCCACATCAAGGCCGGGTTTGTTACCTCCGGCTCCCTGCGGACGCGGCAGCTTCAGGCAGTGAAATATGCTGCAGCCTTTGGAGGGAGGACAGACCCGCTGCTGGGAATGCAGAGGGAGAGAAGGATTCCGGGAACACCACCCAGGCTGCTGCTTCCCTCAGCCCTGCCTGCAGCCACCTGCCTGTGCACAACCATCACACCTGCCACTCGGGTGGCAAAAGCGCTCTGGGATTTGGAGTGTGGATTGAAAAACAAACAGCAGAGTGTGGAGGTGGCACAGAGACATCATTGCCCCTCCTTGCCACTACCCAACTGGGCAAGCAAGGTCAGCACAGCTCCTAAATTAATACATCCTATAGTAAAACGGATGGACTGGGGAGCAGTTGTAATATTTGTGCCTAGAAGGAACAGAGGTAGGTGAGGTTGTCTGAGGTTCCTTTGGGATTGGACATGGAGGAGCACAGTCCTAGTGACTGGACATGGATCTTTATGGTAGATGTGAAAGTGTGCTTTAGGCACCTGGATCCCTATTGCCCCTGTTTTTTCCAGTGGTGCTGTACAAAGTTAGTGTTTCAGATCCCTGTCTTCAAGCCATTCAAAGGCTTGAATATACCTGCAGGACTGAGACCCAGCTGACAGTGCACAAGAGGGAGAAGAGATGAGTGTTTTGCTGGAGTAGAACAATGGAGTTTGCTATTGATGTTCAGTGTTTGGAACTGGAGAGGCTGAGGGAGCCCACCCCGATCCCTCATATGTAGCTGTGTGACTGCTCATGGCTCTGGGAGCCCAAGGGTTCTTCTTTGGTCTTTACTATGAATGGTGGGAGACTGAAGGGCTGCAGTGCAGCTCTCTGTGTGGTCAGTGCCTGGGGGAATCTCCTCTTTCCCCACGAGTGACTGCCCTCACTCTTGGGTGATGTCTTTCAGAAGGGCAGCCTGACTGAGAGGCACTGCCAAGTGTTATGGAATTACTGTGAAGGGTAGAAATAATTCTTCAGGTCCTGCTACATGATGAGTGTATTCGCCCCAGGGTCTGGTTGAGGGCCACAGGCTTAGTTTGAGAGCTGAGAAGCTGAGGGATGCTCCAGGGGCTCCCCAGGGCTGCTGGGTCAGGGACCTTCACACTCTGTAGGAACTTCCCTTTTCCCTACAGGAACATCTTTATCTGTGGCTCCAGCAACTGCTGTTTGAAGTAGGAGGGAAAGGTGGGAGTTTCTCCTGGAGGGCCTGCCCCTGTCAGCGGCCTTGGGCGGGTGGAGGGGGGAGTGTGGCCAGGAGCAGGTGAACGCACACAGAAATGATGCTGGAAGCCAAGGCTGGTCCTGCTGATGTGGCCCTTTCTCCTGCAGCGGATCATAAAATATGGCTCAAATTTTCATTACGGCCTCTATTGATTATCTTTTGGGACAGATGAATTATAGGGCACATTAAATTAAAAAAAAAAGGGAAATATTTGAATGAGTTTGGGAGGTCGATGCCAGAAAGGCTGACGCACCAAGCCTTACCGGCACCTGCCTGTTCTGGGGGCCTGCTGGGCCCTTCCTGTGGTCCCTCTGGGGCAGCCTGTCCAGGGAGCTCCCCTTGGCTCTTTGAGCTGCCCTTGGGGAGCAGCAGGCTCTGCAGTGGCCATGGGCTGTGCCTGGGGACAGCCCAGAGGAGCAAGGGGAGGCTGGAACACCTGGGTGCTGTTCCTGAGTCCTGCCTGATGCCACGAGTTCTGCCTTTGCTGGGAGGTGACCCTGGGGACCTTCCAGGTGAACAGTGCTCAGTGGATGTCTGGCTGGCACCTACTTTGGGGTTCTCTAACAAAAGGGGAGAACAAGGGGCTGTGAATGGGAGAAGGTCACATCATTGCATTTGGTGATGCATTTGGATCTGGTGTAAATATATATGTGAAGGCCAACAGTGAATCATAAAAGTAGTGATGGGCTTTCCAAGGTTTCCATCCGTCCCTGCACCAGGAGAAACATCATTGCCCTAATCTCTCCGGTGCTGAGGGGTCAGGTCTTCTCTCTCCAGGATTCATTGAGCACAGGAGCTAATTCTTGATGTGGTTTGTGGTCAGGGACCTTTGGCTCCAGGTGAGCAAAGTGCCAGGATTGAATCATCCCACTGTTAGTGTAGCAGACTGAAGGCAAACCAAAGAGAGCTCTGGTGTCTTGCTGGCTCTGGCCAGCTCTGATTTTGAGGATGCTCTTGGAACTTTATTCCTTTGGACTCTGTGCTCCTTCAGTTTTTCCAGGCTGTACCATATGCCCCACAAAGCTCTGTGCTCTGTGCAGGAGTTGGCCTGGGAAGGTTTTGTCCTTGGTTCCCTTCCCTGCCTGTGTTCCACCAGCGTGGGTGAAATCCCAGAACCTGAAATGCCGTCAGCACACTTTGCTTTCAGCAGCTGACTGGGGGGATAATGGATGTTACCCCTTCAACAAGAGCCCAGCTCCGAGCACTCCTCCATCTCCTGGTGGCAGCAGGAGAGCCCTGGAGCTGGGTGGCTGTAAAACCCCTTCTCTGTGCTCTGTTCTGGGGTTGTTTTCTGTCAGTCCGGCCAGCAGCCAGTGCTCCTGAGGAATTCTCTGTTTTCTTTTCTAAGATTGAGAAGAATGCAGCCAGGGTCCCTCTCCAGCCACCTACAAGACAAACACCCCCCCACCCCGAAGTGCTGGCCTGCATCTGGACAGGGGGTCCTGCGTGGCACAACCCACTGCTGTCACTGACCTGGGGGGACCCCCCTTGTCCCCTCAGCGACCCCCCTGCTACCACCTCCAGCTTCTCTTCTGCAGGTCACGGCGAGCCCAGGGCGTGATCTCTGCCTTTGGGACCTCGGTCTGTGCCGTGGGGATGCCCTTCACCCACCTGTGAGGCAGATTCCCATTTGTCTGCTCGGGTGAGCTTTGCCAGCACATCTGTGTGTGCTGCAGGGGCAGCTCTGGAGGAGCCGCCGAGGCCGGGGCTGTGCTGGGACACCTCGTGCCTTGCCCGTGCCCTGCCCGGCACACCCAGCCTGGCAGAGGGGCAGCGGTGCTCCGTGGTGCGGGGCATTTTGGTGCTGCTGGACGGGACGACCGCTGCGAGTGCTGAACCCACAGGACGCGTTTGACTTCCCTGCAGATCCCTGCAGATTTCACAAGCCGTGCGCGAAGCTTTGGCTTCACCTGGGCAAATGCAGAAGGTGGTGGTTTCCATGGCTGCCCGGCCTCGCTCGGGCGACACACCCTTTTTGTGTAAGCTGGCTCCCTGGAGTCGATTGTTTTTTGGCAAAGGGCTTCATAAACTCCTCCAACAATTAAACTGGAAAGAAGAAAATAACCCAACCAAACACAGCAAACCCCATGCATTATGGAGTGAGACAGCAAACAGGTTGGAGCAGCTCCCCCACGGGCTCTGTCCCCCAACCCCGGAGCCGGACGGGCAGAGCAGCCCCAGCTGCACTTGCTGCCCTTGGTTTGGGAGGTGCCTGTGCTGCCCCGACCCACCGAGCTGCAGTGAGCTAACAAACATGAAGGAAAAGGTCATGTTACTCACTTTTATTTTTTCAAAGCTGCAAACATCCCTCTCTCTGGGAGGGGAGGCTGCACAGATGCCAGCTCTGATTAATTTAAATATTTACCAATCCCATTTTTTTTTTTTAATTATGTATGTTTGTACTCTGTTTGTGTCCCATAAAATACCTGGTGTTTTGGGCGTACCCCATTGCAGGGTGCATGAGATCACACTGAAAAAATGCAGTGAAAAACATTTTCATGCCACGACACATCAAATAGGATTTTGAATTAAGATGAAGATTTTTTTCCTCTTTTTTATCTCTGAAGTTGGGGTGAAAGGATTTTCTTTTTAAAATTCTTTTATTTAACTAGGAAGAAAAATTGTGATGGAAATCCTTTAAAAGTTACTTTTGCCTTATCTCACCATGTCAGACATCAAAAGCAGCTGTTGGTGCTGGTCAGAGCCCTGACTGGTGTGTGTTTCTGTGCTGTTTCTGGATGGGGGTGTATTCCAGGGGAGGAATCCAGAGTGTGGAAGGCAGAGCCAGCCCTGAGCTCCCGTGTGAGTGTCAGCAGCTCCTTTCCCTGCCCGTCCCTCCTCTAGCTGGCAGCCTTGCTGTGGGGCAGGTGCTGTCTCTGCTGGCTGTGTGTCCCAGGCACAGGGGGCTCCTCTGGCTCAGGGCTCTGGGCTGCTGCCGTCACACTCAGGAGAGTTTCCTGCTGAGCTCTCCAGGGGAGTGACCCTTTGGTGACTGTCCCAGCGCCCCTGGGCACAGAGACTTGTTGGCTTGTGTGCCCCCGGGCTGAGTCCAGTACAGGAGCCAGTCTGGGCTCTGTTTTCTCCTCCTTAGTGTGGGATTTTCTATATGCTTTTGGCCATGGAGACTTGTACTCCCCTGGGAGGGAAGTTTTCTTTGTGGGTTCAAGCAATCAAAGCAGTACTGGTGTTCACCCCACCTCCTTTTAATTGCTTTCCGTGCCCATTGGGTCATAGTCTGATCTCGGGCACATCTGGGAAAATACAGAGCTGTTCCTTGTTAAAATGGAGCATCTCCAAACAGAGTAGTGCTGCTGGGATCAGGATCCAGCCACCTCCTTGCTGTGGTGTGGCAAGTGAGCCAGGCAGGGTTTGTCCCAAAGTCTTCAAGGCTGTCACTGGGGCAGGGGATGTACATGTATGTCTGATGGAAGGGCACTGGCACTGCTGGAATGTGAACCCTGTGTTCCTTTGGGGAAGGGAAAAAAGAAGGGGGGAAATCAGGGTAGGTGTGCAGGGAGGGCAACAGTTGTCTCATCTGAGCCATTAACCAGAATTTGAAATTGGACCTGTTACTTTTGAGGAATGTAGGGCAGTGGAGATGTTGTGTGTGAATATGCACGCCGCTCTTGCCTCAGTGTCCCAGGAAAATGCCAGAGCGTAGGATGGCAAGGAGTAGTAATTACCCTACAGCTTCAGCTCCACCACTGCACACTTTGATCACTTATTACTTTTCTATTCCTTGTGCTTCTTGCTGTAATTGTTACAAAATCTCTCTGCTTTGGGAGGGGTCCAGGACTCCAGGGCCCAATTGCATCTGCCCTGATTCAGAAAGTGGGTCATGCTGCTTGGTCTGGGAAGAAGATACTCATCTTGCTTAGCATGATATTTATTAGGAGATAGGGAAGGGAATGCAACCGCGCTGTTGCCTAGAAAATTGCTCTGGGGGGATAGCAAAGGACTTGTGAGGGCAGAGTATGGAAAGTTCTTGCGCATCCAGTGCCTGTTGAAGCTGCGCCACATTCCCTGTGCCTGTCTTGCTGCTTCCCTCACTGTGGGACGTGGTGTGGATACACGGCAGGATGACTGCAGAACTGGGGACAGGGAGGGCATTTGTAGCTGCTCACTCAGCAGCAACCAGGCAGCAGTGGGCTCTTTGCCTTCCTTGGACCAGAGACTGGTGGGAGTGAAGGGACGGGAAAACCAGGTCTGGGTTCTTCATTAAGATATGTGGTTTTCACAGTCAACCAAATCTGGTTGGGGTTTGCTGCTGGACAAGTGACCAGCACCCCCTCCAAATACTTGGCAAGGTGTGACACAGTGCCCTGGAAGGCAGGAGTTCCCCTGCGAAGAGCAATTAGAAAGTCTTGACCCAAAGCCTGGAGGGATCTACTCGGTGCTGTGTCTGTCTCACTAACCCACAGAGAGAAGGCGGCTGAGTGCAGGATGGTCCCATGCTGCCACGGCAGGGTCTCACAGCAGGGGCTGTGCCACAGCCCACCTGACCCACGGGGGGAGGAGAGAACAACTGAGCCTGCCAGGCTGGCTGGGCCTGTGCTGCTGCTTGCTGTGAAATCACCCACAGGATTATCCAAAGGAAGAACTGGCAGCTCCAGTAACTTGGAGGGCCGGATCCTCAACTCATTTAAATTGGCATGAGTTCATTGCAGCCACCGAAACTGCACTGATTTTACACCAGGTGAGGATCTGGTCCAGAATCTTCTGAAAGAAGATAAAGAGGGCAAGAAAAGTGTGTTTGATAGAGTCCACTTACAAGCCTGGGGTTTCCTAGGCTGTCCTGAGTGGAGGGTGGCTGAGCAGTTCATTTCCAGATATCTTGGACAGTTTGGAGGGGCTCTGAATTCTTGTGGCCATGGCAAATGCCAAAGCACAGTTTCCTCTGAGGCATCTTTGCCTGCACTGTGGAATGCTTGTTGGCAGGGTTTGGTGAGAGCATCCAGTGTCACCCTGCCAGTGTTTCCTGCCCATTTGGCAGTGTGATGAGAGGGCTCAGAGTGAAGACCCTCACTTGTCGATCTGGGCTGTCGTGAGCCCTGCATGTTCTCAGGGGTGCTGTGAACCCGGCCCACCCCTTCCTGTGTGTGGAACACCACTTGTCTGCCCTGCAGCAGAGCAGCTGCTGTGGCTTCAGCCTCACACCACTGCGCCCACAGCTTTTAATTTCACCTGAGAACCTCTGACATGATGGGAGGGGAGTTCCCACTTCAGGCAGAGGAGCAGTGTCCATGTCCCAGGAGATGGCTCCATGGGGCAATGTTAAGCACGTGCCTCCAGAAGTTGTTGGTTCCCGGTGTGTCAGGCCAGTTGTTTTCCCGGCTCTTCACCTGGTTCTTGGGTGGGGGTGTTACGGGATGTACATAAGAAAGTATGTTGTTGCGTGTTTCCAGAGGTTGTTTGCTGGGACACCAGGCTCTTGGGACCTGCAGGGATGCACAGAATTCCTTCCAGCCCCTGGCACACACTCACATCCGGGGTGGATCTCAGTAGAGTTTTAGCAACTCCCGGTGAAGCAGTTCGGGGCCGGAAGTGAAGAAGGGATAAAATATCCAGCTGAAACTCCTGTAGGATGTAATTACCTGAGCTGGCAGCTGGCCAGGACAGCAGGTATCATGCATCATCTGCTGGTGGTATCAGGAGCAGCCAGTGTTGAGGGAGAGGTGGCCAGGACCGGGGTGACAGCTCCGCTCCCGGGAGGTGCCGAGGGGCACTCGGCATAGTGGCTGTGGAAGTCACTTGGTGTTTGTTTCCATGGCTGTTTGGGGCACGTACCGTGGTGCCTGGAAAATGCTCTTGGGAACCTACAGCCTGTGGATGGATGGCTCTGTCCTGATGTTCACTCAAATGCTCCTCCTTTTCCATTTAAAAGAGGAAAAAAGCCTAAACAAAAACAAAAAAAAAACTAAGGAGAAAAAAGAGAAACCAAAAAACAAAGGAAATTGACTTCCCAAAAATTACACTGGGCTAACATTTGAGGCCTGGCATGAATCCATCAGAGCCAGGAAACTTGGAATTAACCAGTGCACTGCCATGATTGCTGGGGGGGCTGTGCTCTGGCAGCGCAGGGAGAAGCCTTAGGGCTTGGGGGCTTGGGGATGAAAGTCCTCAGTGTGTCTCTGAAGTGCAGCAGAAGGGGTTTTCATGCACATCCATGCATGCACAAATGCAGCATGAGATGCAGGGGCAGCTCATGCTTCAGGGAGAGGGTTAAGAGTAGGCTCCTGGTGCTCAGATCTGACAGGTGATACCAGCACGTGGCCAGGGCTCCCTCAGCAGGACTTTCTCCTGGGCTCTGTGTTGATGGAACAGGGACAGGGACCCTCAGGCTGCTGCTGAGGAAGCTTGGGAATTCACACCCTAACCCAGGTTGCAAGTGAGGACAAAGTTGACTGTTCATTCCCACTTGCACATGACGCAGCAGCCCATAAATCAGTGTGACTGACAGCGGTGGTTCAGCTCAGGTGAGGGCAGGGAGGGAGTGCAGGCAGGGCGAGGGGCGTCCGGCAGCGGCTGGGGCTGAGCTGGTGGGGCAGAGCTGGTGGGGCAGAGCTCATGGGGCAGAGCTGGTGGGGCAGAGTTGGTGGGGCAGAGCTGGTGGGGCAGAGCTCATGGGGCAGAGCTGGTGGGGCAGAGCTCATGGGACAGAGCTGGTGGGGCCGAGCTGGTGCGGCAGAGCGGGACGGACGGACACTCGCAGAGCACCTGCTGCTCACCCTGGGCCGGTGTTGCCCGTGCCGAGGGTTCTGCACGGCTCGTGTCCCTTGTCGGTTCGGGAGGAGGGTTGGGCCGGGCTCCTGTACCCGCAGCCGGCGGGGCTGGAGCGGAGCAGAGGGTGGGACAGGGAGCCAACCTGCCCCTGCCATCCCTGCAGCCGTCCTGCTGCCAACCTGCCCCTGCCGTGGATTTTCACAGCTTTGGGGTACTGCACACAGCAGATTTCATGCAGAGCGTTGATGGTATCTCATTTCAGAGGCTGGGGGTGGTCGGGATGTGTTAAGGCTGAAAATATTTACAGGTTTTGAAGTTGAAACGCAAACAGGAAAAGCCCTTTAAAAAGTGAGTGTAGTGGATATTCAAAACAGGGATTGCCATGGAAACGCCACAATATTTGCTTAAATTGACACAAAGGTTGCTGGTTGCAGGGTTCTGACTTCTTTGGCTCCATTTTCTTTGGCCCAGCACCTATCACAAATTGATCTCAACAACCTTCTTTTGTTTTGCTTCTTTTATTTTTGTCTGATGGAAATTAAAAAAAACCCCACCAACAACAAAACCCTCCTAGTCTACAAATCCTACTTCACAGAAGAGTCTGAAGCTTCTGAGCTTCTGTCAAAGGTTGGAGCTAGGACATTTTTAAATGTTGTAAGTAAGGTAAAAGTTCTTGTTATTTTAATCTGTGCATTTATTCATTTCCTCCAATGCAGGAAATGGAAGGGAATTGTCTTAACTGTCTAGGGAGAGTGGGGAGAAGGGTGAAACCTGTTGCAGAGGTAGCAGTGTGCATCTAAAGAGCACAGGACTTTTGCTGTCCAGCTCTTGGACCAAAGTTTGATTTATAGTTGTAATTCCCAATTCTGCCTCAGATTTGCAAAGTGACCTTTGACAAGTCCCTTAATTACTGTGGGCCTCACTAACCTCGACATAATAATTGTTCTTTGCCTTGTCTGGTTATATTTGTGACATCTCTGGGGCGGAGGGATTATGTTTGATGTGGGGGTGTCCGAGGCTGACAGTGGAGCCCCCAAAGGAGGGATGGCAGCCTGGGCTCACGTGGGCAGGAGCGCTCAGCTGGCGACGGGGGGCAGCTCTTTGCTTTAAGTGGCTTAGTCCTGTAGGCAGCTTCTGCCTCTGCCTGACCTGGATTCCTTTTCTGGGGAAAGTTGGAGTGCATGGCCCGCCGGATGGTCAGCAGGGTGCTTTGTTCCGTGGCTCCTGAGTGGCAGTGAAGGCCATGGGGCCGTGGTGTGCCCCGGGGGCTGTACAGCACCCTGCCCTGCTGGCCCGGCCTGTGTGACCGAGGGCTGAGGGCTGGGGGTGGCGTCGCTGCCGCTGCTCGTGATTCACCTGAGTGCCGGTCCTGCTCAGCAGGGAATATTCATTTCCTTTTGGAACTCTCCTCAGGGCAAAGAGACTTCACCAAGTGAAGGGAGACCATCAAATTCATACTGTCTTCATCTGAGACCACCTCCAAAACAAAGAATCTGACTTCTCTCCTTGCTCTGTGCACTGGAATGGACCTTGAAGCCTGTGACTTCTCAATGCAAGGTACTGGCTTTTGTTCTGTGATCAAACTACTCTAAAGTAGGACTGGAGTGAGTGATTTTGGCTCTCCAGAGCTTAATTCCAGTTCCTGGGAAATCTCTAGCCTGTGAAGATGGAAGAGCTGCTGAAAGTCACTGTTTTGGGTGGTTAATGCATGGCGGGGTGTTGGTTTGTCTTGAGCTGGCTTGCAAGTAGGACTGGGTTTACCCCTGCCACCGCTGGCCATCCCTACGCAGACTCCCAGCTGACACAGCAGAGCTCTGCTTTCAGCAGCTCCCTCTCTTTGCCTCCTTTTTCCTAATGAGCTGCTTTGCAGTATTAACAATTAACTAAGTAGTTTGCATGGGAGTCCCCTGGGTAAGTATTGTGTGGGGACAGTTTCTGATTGACTTGTTTCACAAAAGAAGAGTTTGAGGATGTCTGTGGTCACGGTGGGTAACTCGGAGAGGTTGAGGGGGTGGGACTGTGTGTTTCTAAAAGCTGTTTTACTTTCTTCACTGCTTGGCTGCTGCCACAGCTTCTCTGCAAATAAAGGTATGACACAACAGTGGGATAATACATTTCTTCTCAATGGATTGGGGATTTGGGAGGTACCTGGTGGCACTGCCTGGCTGCTGCAGGTGGAAGGGCTGAGGGTCCTCGCTGTGTCTGGGCTTTGTGTGACATTGTGTCTGCTCTGTAGGGGTAGAGGTTTTGTCAGGGGGTGTTTCTAAACTGTGCTGGCACCACTGAATGCTGATGATGCCTGAACAAAGATAAGTAACTGAAGTGCCTGAGGGGATTGTGTATCACCATGTTCCTCTATTTTTTGCTGCTGTGCCATAAATGATACCTGGGCAAAGCAGTGGATCCAGAGCTGTTGTGAGTCAGGCACAGCTGAGACCTGAGCTGGAAGGATCCAGTGGAGGGACTGCATTGGCTTAGCAAGAGGGGAGATGAGAACAGTCACAGGGCAAAGATGTTGTTCTGGGTCTGCAGCTGTCCCAGGCCATCCCTGGCTGTGTGTGGCACAGGAGAATTTATTCATGTTCTGAGTGCCCTCCCTTAAAGAGCAACAGCCGTGGTCTCTGAGGCTCAGCATGTTCAGAGCCTGCAGACCTGTGTGCTTTCAGTAAACCTGCCAGTGTGCTTCAGGACGGGATAGGGATGAACTCTGCCTTCCCACACCTTCCTAGTGCTGAAACTCCTCCAGGGTCTGGCATGCTTTATTTGGAAAGCCTGGTTTTGAACCATTAACATAGGGAACTCTGGGCTTTATCCCTGTGTGAGCTGTTCTATTGCCTGTGTCCCCTTCTAGAGCAGTGGCACGTGCCTTCCCAGGCCTCCAGAGGCAAGAGAGCTTCCCAAACTGGAGCTCTGCCCAAGGGGATAGAGTAAAGGAACATGAAGAGCCCTGAAATTTTATCAAATAAGATACAAATTCTTGGGTTTGACTGCAGCAGGTGAATATTCTGCCAAACATCCTTACATGCCTGTCCATAGTGGGCCAACATCCAGGGGGAAAAGCTCTGTTGGGGAAGCTGCCTCATGGGGTCTGGGTCCATTTTTCCATCAGAGGGAGCTTTTCCTGTGACCCATGTCACAGGTTTCTGCTGGTGTAGCTCCTGATATTTTAAGCCCTGCATGTCCATCTGACCTGGACCTGGGATGAGCAGAACCCCTGGGCCAAGAAGGCAGGAGGAGACTGAAGGAATTCTGTAAGTGCTGAAATGAACCTAAAGGCTCAGATTCTTGCAGATCCATTATTTTCTACGTTTGCCTTCTCCTCCCAGTCCTGGGTGCATTGCTGAGTGTCCTTCAGGGGCTGTTTCCCAAGGGACAGAAGCTCATTAGAGACAATAGAAATATTTCCCTGGACTCCAGCTGTGTTCTGAGGTCCCCCTAGTTCTACAACATCACGCCAGTGAAGGAGATGCATTTAGCCTTTCAGGCATGTGGCTTTGTGATCGCTCATGCTCTGGACTAGAAATCCCTGTGTTCCAGTCTTCAGCCCTGAAGCAAGTTGTATGGCTTCTACTTTCAAAACAAGCTCAATTTACTTTGGGCTACAGAGGCTGTTTGCACGTTCTCCAGAGCCCATCCCTGGGCTGTGATTGCTGTTTTACTCTGTTTATAAGCACAAGCTGGCTGTTTAGTCCTAGAGCTATAAGGGTTGGAGGGAGTTTTCTTGTTCAGTTGATGAAGGGTAGCCTTTTCTGCAGGGAAGAAGCCTTTAAAAAGTGAGAAAGGGATTAGAATTATTTGCTTTGTCTGTGTTTAAGTTTGCAAAATATTCCCCCCTATTTCAATCCAAAAGAAAAGCTAAATTTGAGGGTTAACTTGGGCTGATGGCATTGTTTCTGGTAGGATCCTTGGGATTCATGGGCACAGCTGCAAAGGGAGTGAGGTGGGAATGCTGCCTTCCACAGAAGTGCAGCCAGGCCAGCCCAGCCAGCCTGAGCCGGGCTGGGGAATATGAAATAGCCTTGCAAAATCATTGTGGAAATTTACCCGCCTGTGGATGAAATCAACTTGCCTGTCTTTGCCAGGAGGAGTTTAACTTGCCCATTAAAATATACATCTATTTATGTATTACTTGTTCTGTGAGAGAAAATTTTCCCAGGCGGTTACAAAACTCAGTCTAGACTGTAACGTGTGGCATCTGGTGGTAACACGCCATATACATATATCTGAATGCAGTCTCTGCTCTATCACCCTGCCTGGGAGTTCCCAGCACGGATCTGCGGTGCAGAGAGGCCCTTCCGTTCACTTGGCCTGGTTCCTGCCTGCCCTGGTGGGAGTGGGGCTCTGCCCTGCCTGTCCCCATCCTGGCAAGGCCAGGCAGGCGTTTCCACACTGCCTGTGCCACCTGTGGCCCCGCGGTCCATGCAGCGGTTCCCTGGCGGAGCTCTTCCCGCAGGGCTGGGATGAGGAGAGGGAAGATGTTAAAAGCCTGCCTGGGATAAGAGCAGGGTTGTCACATCCATCTGCTCAGGCCCTGACGAGCAGCTGATCCATATTGTTAACATATTGCCTGCCATATGGGCTAGCTCAGCTCTCCAGGAACGCTTGGGAGACCTGACCTCTAGTGTGACAAGATGCGAGCGTGAAGGACGGGTTGACAACAGCCCTTGGGTCCTGGAGTGTGAAACCACGTTCCAGCCCCTTCCGCCGCCTCCCTGCGCTCCCTCCGCCCTGGCTCTGCCCGCCTCGCTCCCCCTCTCCTCTCTTGCTGAGGGTGTTCTCCTCCCTCCTCTGTTTTCCACATCCCTGGTCTGCGCTGGATCAATGACCTTCACTCGTAACCAGACTGGACAGTTCTGACTCCCTCCCCCAGGCCTTCGATCAGATGTTTGGTTGGCAGCGCTGGAAAGCTGAATGGGGGGAAGTCAAAGGAGGGGAAAGAGGATCATGTGCTTGGCAGGACTTACAGCTGTCCTTACCATATCTGGTCTGGGAATGGGACTGGAGCCTGATCCACTAAGGACCTCAGCACCTCCTACTCACTTGGGCAGCAGCAGGCACTCATCTAACCTCCTGATGGAGGGTGAAGTCCAGCAGTGGCTTCGAGGCAGGTTGGAAGGGCTCAGAGGCTCAGGGAGGGGCCCTGATGCCAGAGTTCGAGGAGGGAACACTTACAAAGCTCTTGAGAGACATGGAATGATTTAGTTTCAGACTCAGAGAGGAGGAGGAGGAGAGGCTGGAAGTGACAGGACTGGGCTAGGCCTTCACGGGTTCTTCAGACCTTGCTTTCTCTGCCACCCTCAGTCGTTCTGACTTCATGGTGCCCTCAGTCTCCTGGAGCCCTGCTGATGGAGTCAGCCATCTCCTTCCTAAGGCTTCTGTCCTCTCACTTGAGCTTTATGGAGGTTAAACCCTGGTGCTATTAAAGCAAGCACCAGTTTTGCTGTAAACCTCAGCGGAATCAGGATTTCAGCCTTGTCTCCTCAGAAGGGAATTAGGATGTTTCCCAATCTTTTGTACCCATCAGCTCAGCTCTGTCAGACCTTCAGGCATGACTTATTTGTCTTTTAGTCTCCCCAAGTAAGTGTTGCCTTTTTGTAAGCATTCCTGCCCTGTAAAAGTCAATATCCTCAGAAAGCTGAGATTTTGCCCTACCACTCTTGATAAAGGTTTTAGGCCAGTTTAGGTGCTTTTCTCTCCGTCTCCTTCCCCATATACCTGCAATTGCACCGAGCATTTATAGTGTTTATTTGTAGAGAGGAGCCCACTGAGATATTGCAAAATAAAACACAGTGATGAGTCGTGGTTTATTTACTCAAGCTTCACTGATGTAACAAACCTGATTTTATGTTAATAATGACTCAGAAGCAGAGCTGGGAGGAGAAGCCAGATCTCTTGATTCCTTTAACCATCTGACAGCATTTGTTGCCATCCTTCCTAGATCCAGCAGTTTTCCCAGCTGGGGTTCAGGCAGCAGTTCTGTGGCACCCTGATGAAACACTGGCTGAAAGAAAATAATAGTCTTGCTCTGTCAGTTTGCAGGGTTCCATTAAATGTTTAGGAACACGTTCAGCTCTGGCAGGCTCTGTGCATGGGGCCGTCTGTCTGTCCCTCAGGCAGCTGTCCAGCCAACAGGGACGCTGACCTGTGGAGTTCCTCAAGGAAAACCGGTTGGAAAGCACTTGGAGCAATCAGTGCTAAGTATGCACATGAGTGTTCGAGGGAAATGCATGTTCAAAATGTAGTTCTTAGAAATATGTTGATAAAGACAAAACATGTGAAAAATGAACAAATACTGTAAAGTGAAGGGGATCTGTTCTCTGATGTCTTCTGCTGGGGGCTCATTCCAGAGCTGGTGCTCAGCCCCTGGGCAGTGCTGGAGGTGAGGCTTATCTCACTACTTGAGCTGAATATGGAAAGGCTGTTTTAGCATATTGCCACTGACAAATTATGTATTAATGCTGGGGCTTTTTTTTTTTTGTTATTACTGCAGTTATATATTAACCATTAAGAGCCACAGGTAAGCCATCTGCTGATGTAAAGCACCAGAGCTGCAATTCCCGTCAGCAGAACTATCCTGATCTTTGCCAGGGCAGTTTATGATCTGTCCCAGTGTCTTTCTTGTGATTCTTGCTGAGTTTGTGTAAGCTGTACATTAATAGAACATACAAGAGAAAAGGGGAGAGGACAAACTAAGGTGAGTTTGAAAGTAAAATGAGCAAACAATATTGCTAACCTTGTCCTTTCAGAAGTCAAAAGCTACCCCCCTTCTCCCCCCAATTATAAGACTTAATAATACCAAGGTTTCTATGGTTCAGGATGCACACAGATCACATTTCAGGTTGCTGTGCCCTGCAAGTGGGAGAGCACAGGGAGCACAGGGAGGGATAGCAGTATGCACACATTGTTGTACAAAACAAAAATCTTATGTAACTTGCAAGATCTCAGACTTTAAGAAAAACACGAAGCATTGCAAGGTTGACAAGGGTTGGCACATGGGAGCAATTCCTGCTTGATTAGCGTGTCCCTGAAGTATGCTGACCTAGACAACAGCCTACTCAGGAACCTGGTTGCCATCCTCCCTCGCCAGGGCTGGTTACAACAGGAGCTGGAGTCAAAAGCCAGGAATGTTTTGGTTGACTTGTTTCACCCGGGGCTGTTCCATAGTGGAGCAGTGCAGATCCCACCTGGGCTGGTAGGATATGGTGTGGGGCAGAGGGGGTTTGTCCTCTTGGACACCCATCTTTGAGGAACTGGGAATTGGACATTCCCGATCCCTGAAACAGGAATAAAGGTGGGTAGTGAGAAGGGCTGCTTGGCATCTTGTGCTGTAGCAGCCCAGCCCAGCACTGCTGCGTGCCCTGCTTGGTCCCTGAGGCAGGTGGGCTCTGCCTGACCCCCAGGAGGCTCCTTCCTTTGCCCAGGAGACTGTTGTAGCCCTGGCTTTCCCAGCCCCGGGAGCTGCCGGACCATCTGGGGTGCTGCCCTGCCTCTCCCTGGCTTCCCAGCACTCCTGAACTGTGGGTCACCAGCCAGGGGGGAAAGAGCAGTTATCCTCCCCTGGGGCCAGATCCAAGCACGGCCTGAACAAGGAACAGGGACCCTTCCAGGTGCACTTGGAGGGCACCGAGTTCCCAGGCTTTTGCCCCAAACTTTGGAAATCCACACAGTGTTTCTCTGGCAGAGCTGCCTCTCACCCCTTTCCCAGCTGCAGAGAAAGGTGAAGATGCTTCCCAGGACCCCACCTACCAACTTCTGGCCTTGCTCTTTGATCCCTGACACACTGGCTGTCCTGCTGGTATCCTCTTCTACTCACTTCTTCCTCATTCCCCTGTGCCACTTTCCATGGATTTGCCAGAAAGGAGAGATTTTTCTTCCCCTTGTTTGCTTCACTCCATTACTCCCATCTGTTCATCCAGGCCCTTAGTCCCTTTGTTTTTCAGAGTCGTGTGGATTTGGTCTCAGTTTACTCTCCGGGATGCTCTTCTGGACAATGCTGGTGTGGGAAGGAGGTCTGGTTCACAGACCAGCACAAGGAGTGGGGGCAATGTGCCTCTTCAAATTAATCAGAATTTTCTCCTCCAGAAATGCTAATAGGGGAAAAGCAATTAAAGCAGCCTGTTTTTTATTAAGTAATCTGTGTTAAGAGCTTGTAATGAAGTTTAGTGCCGTTGTGACTCGATATTTCAGCTTCACCGGTTTGAGTCAAAACAATCCAAAGTGGGAAGGGAGCGAGGAGGGAGCTGCTCCCAGCACCGGTCGGGCTGCCTCTTGTTCCAGCTCACTCTTTCAGGTTTTCCAGGGAGGGCGAGACCACCAGGATAAGAAAGGGAATTTTAAAACCTGCACACACAAAGTGGATGGCTTCTTCTGGCTTAAAATCTCCACATGGGGATGGCCATGGCCCCTTGGAACAGCCTCTGCCTTGTGTCCTGGGCTGGTGCAAACACCAGGTGTTCATCGGGATCAGTGGGTGGACGAGGGATGGCAGAAGGGAGGTGGCAGTGAGGAGTGGTGAGACCCTCAGCCGAGTGCTGCATGCCTCTGAGCAGGTTCACAAAGCTTTTCCAACATCTGGAAAAGTTCTAGCCGCCACAGGGTGAGGATGGGGACGGTGCTGTTCCCATCCTTGGCACCTCCAGGCGTGTGCTCACTCTGCTCTGAGCAGCACAGCCCTGTGACCAGGGTGCCAGACTGGGGGGGCTGTGAGCAGCTGTGGAAGCTGCACATCTCTTCTCCTCCTTCCCACCCACTCCAGGAGAAGGCAAGAGGAAAAAGGGACAATGTCCCTTTAAACAACTCCACGCCAAGCCTCTGCCGTCCTGTTTTATCTGAAGTCCAACCGCATGTTGTTCCAGGGCCGATCCGCTTTAGCTAATTAATAATCTGACAGGAGCCACCCAAGGGATTAGCTGCTGAGACGAGCTAGACCAAACCCCCAGCAAATGAGCCCCGCGCTCCCGTGGGACCCGGAGGTGACTTTGGGGGGCAGGGGGCTGCGCCACATGCAGAAGGGTGTCGAGGCCCTGAAGGGGATTTATGGCATCTGGGAGGGTGAAGGGGGAGGTGAGGGGTTACAATTTATGAGATGTAAACTAATAAATCAGTTAGTTGAGGAGGGGAAAGGGAGAAGCACCAAATTAAAAGATAACGTCTTAAAGGAACAGTGTAAATTGATGGTGCTCCTTGTGGCAGGGGACACCAGGGGAGTTCCCACTGCAGACCAGTTGTAGCTTCCTCTGTAAAGGGGGTGTTGATGAAGACTGGGAGGAAGAGAGATGCATCTTTGTGCAGTTTATGCAAGCAGATGATGGGTTGGCTTTTCTGGCAGAGACAGCAATGTGAAGGAGGGTGACTCTGGCCTGGGAGGGGTCGATGGGTAAGGGGTCCTTGGCCATCCTCTGCGCTGAGTCCTCCCATTCAGTTAGGCTTCCAGCCTTGTAGGGAACTCTTTGGCTCCCTACTTGTTAAATGGGATTAACAGAGAGGGTCACTTGGAGCAAGACAAATTGCTGTCAGGAGAGCTGTCTCAAGACAGAGTGTGATATATTTTCTTCTCCAAATTTGCCTCTTCACTGACTCTTCTGGTGGTGGTGAGGTTTGGAGTTGGCTCCTGAGGCAAGTGCTTGGCTTTTTTCTGGAGACTTAGAGAGGTCTGGAAGTTCCTGATGATGACGGTCCATTTCAGATTCTCTTGTGATTCCAGGAGCTGTTGTGCCTGCTGGGCAGGACAGTGGCCTTGGGCAGAGGTGTTCCCTTGCCTCTTCTGCTGACCATTCCCAAAGCTGGTTTGCCTTTCTGTGCCATTCTCTTCTGAAACCTGTCTTGGCCCGTGGTTCTTCCTGAGAGCGTGCCCAGGCCTCAGGTCTCTCTAGGGGCTGCTCTAATGCAAATGGTAATGCAAGATGGGATTTCCAAAAGCCTTCTTAGGGATATTTGTAATCCCTGCCCCATGACGGTGCTAGACACAAGCTAATGGAGAGGGACCTGTGCGAACCCTCTCTGCAGACCCAGAGCAAACCTCTGAGCCCTTGCCAAGGGCTAAGGTTTTGGCATTGTTTTCTACAAGGGCAGGAGATCCTTTTCTCTCCTCCATCCTCAGCTGGCCTGAAGCAGACCCAGGGCAGCGCCTTCCCTGTCTGGGGCTGTGGAGTGGCTGGTGGTGCCAGGAGCCAGGTGAGCTCCCCGTGCCCTGCCCCACTCCACAGCACCCCATGGCCTGGGGCCAGCCTGAGTCTCCCTGGGGCCAGCCTGAGTCCCTGGGGCCAGCCCAGTGTGAGCCACAGGCAGCTCTGGGGTGCTCTGGGAACGCCTCTTTGCTGAAGGGTCTTGGGATCCTGTGGGAGTTGCCCTGGGGGAGTGGAGCCCAGAGCCTGCAGTTTGCTCTTCCAGTGGGGCAACTGCATTAAGCAAACAGGACTCATCTGACTTCTGCTAGCCATTTCCATCTAGAGAGCTTTCTTGCAGCTTTCAGTCCCCTACAGAGACGTGTAGGGCTGTGGTGGCCTCTTGTTGTCATCTCAGAAGGAGAGGGAGCAGTCCTGTGCCACGTTGGAGCTGAACTGAGACCCTGAGCCACCTTCCTGGTGGGCACTAGCTTGGACCTGGGCTGATGGAGGGGGCTGGACACCTCCTGGCAGCACTGCACCACCCCTCCTCACCCTGCTGTGCCTGGGCAGTGTGTGGGCAGCTCCCCAGGGCCAGCCCGGCGGTCGCGCCGTCGCAGCCTCTCACACACACAGTCGTGGTTTGGCCTCCCTCCTGCAGAGCTGCCAGTGGCCCACGCTGCTCCTGACCAACATCATTAGTGTGGGTATTTATATTTCATTAACAACATTAAGCCAAAATGGTATTAAAAGCAACACCAATGATAAATAGCTTATTAATAAACAGGGAACGGGCTACACCACGCGCACATTCAATCCCTTCCTAAACGTGTCACTACCACTAAAACCAGCTGTTTAACTCCTGCTGTCCTGGAGAAATTTGAAGGATGCTTTGGGGGTGGGTGGGTGCCAGGTTAAAGTAGAGGATGGGGACACACAATGCCATGCAGTTGGGTTCTTCCTAAGGCAGGTGACTGGGGTGGGAAAAAGGTGCAGGTCTCTCAAAGTGCCACTGTATTTCCACTAATGGGTGGGATGTTTCTGGTTCTATGTTTCTGGTGTAGTTTTGATTATGTTAAAACAGCAGTAGTATAGACAGCATGAAACAAAAAAGCAGAGAGAGCTGAAGTGAGTGTCTGCTTTTGGTGTTACTGTCCTCTGCGCTGTTTCCCCTACACACTTACACACACTTCTGCCTGGCTCAGGCAGGGCCATCCACAACAGCCACCAGCACAGAATCTCATGCCTACACCAAGCCCAGTCTCCCCCAGTGATGTCTGAGGACAGCCAGCCCTGTCCTCATTCCTCCTTGTGTGTTTATTCTAGGGATTAAGAATGTTAAAAATGTGGCTTTTCTTGTAAGCTTGGCAATCAGTTTATTATTTTTATTTTTTGTTTTTGTTTGCCCCCAACTCCTTATTCTGCGAAATGACTTCCCATGCTCCTGCCCCGCCCTAAGTACAAAGGCTCTTTTATTGCTCTTCCTGCTCCTTCTTTCATCAGTAAATTAATTACCTCAGAAACTTGGATGACTTTGGAGTTCGAGGCCCCCCCAAACCACCTCTGGGTTTCTCAGAGGAGAGGTTCCCCCCTCCAAACACAGCTCAGGCACTTTCCCAGCAGGGAGAACGTGGTGCAGGGGCTGTGCCTCCCTTCATCACGCTCCTGCCACGCAGGGCAAGCTGCTGCCTCCTTTCTGTCCACAGTCCCCTGCTCCTGGTGCACGTGTGTCCCCCGCTGTCCACAGCCAGTGTGGGCAGCAGCACCTGCAGCCACGCTGTGTGCAGAGGCAGCAGGGCAGGGGCAGGTCCTGCCCACACCCCTGTGCCCTCTGATGCAGCTGGGCATCTCTGCAGTTGGTCGTGCTCATCTGTGTTTCTCTGACTGTATGTACCTTGCTGGCTTAGGTTGCAGCCACTACAGGGTTTGGACAGTAAGTCTGTGGACTCGTGCTCACCTCTCAGCTTGCAGCATCATGAAGACCAGCCCTCTTCCCCAGCCTGGCCATGTCTGAGTGCCAGATGTCACCTCTAAACAGTGTAGGATTAAACATCATTTTCTGCACCTCTGTTCCTAAGCACATTGGTGGTCCTGAATGTAGGATTTGAGGTGCAGCTGGAATCACCTGCCTCCTCCTCTCCTCATCCCCAGATCCTTCTGATACAGGCTGGGCACAGGTTGGACAGGAAGGGAGCGCAGAAAGATTGCAGAGCTGGCTGGAGTCATCTCCATGGCTAGTGTCTTGCATGTGATGGAAAGCAACGAGATCCAGAACACCAGAAAGGGTGTGTTTTCATCTGTCTGCACACCAGCATGGGCAGTATTGTGCATTGAGTGTCTCCTGGTCTGCTGAACTGTGGATTCTGTCTCCTGACAGAGGCATGTCGGAGAGGAAACTCATCAGAACCTGCCTGTTCCCACTCAGCTGATTGTGGCAGGGTCTGTCCCTTACTCACATGAGCATTAAGATACTCAGATATTCAGAGCAGGGAAGGGAGGGGGAGAGAAGGGAAAGAAACCAGGCATCAAGATAATCATGATTTCCCTAGAGCCGTGTAGGGAACTCAGAGACTGATATCCAGGAGCATCTCTTCCGTCTCACTCTTGCCACAGCTTCAAGGATAAACAAAAAAACCTGGTGCTGCTTACCTTCCCTGGTTCCCAGCCCTCACCCTGGGGCATCCCTTCCTGCAGGGAGCTTGGCAGAGCAGGGGCAGGGGCAAGAAGCAGAACTGGCTGTACTCACACCCTTTTTTCTGGGGGCTTGGAAGGGTTCAGAGAGTGGGAGATGCAACCTGGGAGTTGGCCATAGGATTGGGTGAACATCTCGTCTGGGGATGGACAAGGGAATGCTGTGGGGGCACAACAGTCTGGGAGCTGCTTAACTGGAGCCAGTAGAGGTTCCTACAGCCAGCAGAAAGAGGGAATGGATCGGACAGAATACCCAGCACAATTAGTAACCATCAGTTGGTGAGGGAAGGGTTTCTGAGCCTTTGAGCTTTCATCCTGAAGCCATTCCTTGAAATATCCCAGGGGGAACTTTGTTAAACTGCCCTGTCCACTGGGAAAACCACCCCTGCCTGGTGATATCTGGTACCAGTAAGGATGGTGCCAAGGCTGCTTAGGACTGAAGGTGATAGAAGTGGCCTCTCCCTTAGTCCTTCTCTATTCCTGTGCTTCCTTTCCATGCTTTTGGAGGGATCTCTGTTACACATGAGTAACTGTGGCCTGCTGAGATCTCAGCCTGTCCCTCTTTGGAATAAGCAAACAAGGATGTGAGAAGAGTGGAGAAGAGTAGCCCCTGCATAAGGACTCCTGGGTGGAAGGGAACATAAGCTTCCCCCATCTGCTGAGGCAGATGTTTCATAGGAAGTTGTGACGTGCTCCTGGGAGGACCCTCTTTGCCAGTTAGGAAGGTTATTGTGGAATGTGCCTCACATGAGCTCTGTGTCTGAGGGATGAGAGTTGGGAGCTGTGTCCTATTTCATACCCTGACAGAGTCAGAACAGGCAGATGTGAACTGGTGCTCTGTGTCTAAAGGATGGCTTCCCGTGGGACGTGGAGCATGTTGAGGGGAGAGCTGATCCGTACCAAGCTCCCAAAGTACTGCTCTTAGTGCCCACCCCAGCAATTCTGCAGACTCCATGAGCTGCCTGTTCCATTCCAGCTCTCTCTATGGAGCGTCTTCCCTTGGAAGGAATTTTAATCAAACTTGACTGAGGAGTGCTGAAAAACATGAGGAAGTAATTACAAATATGAATTTACAGCCTCCTGGAGTACCTCCCTCTCCTTCTCTCTCTCCACATAATGCCTGTGTTTACTCTGTTTCCTACCCTTACCAGTCTCATTCCTCAAGCCCTCCTCCACTTCACTACCTCTGGGGGTCAGATTGGTGACCCTCAGTGCTGCCTCAGAGAGACAAGGTGTTCTGGGCAAGACTGTGGCCCTCTCTTTCTTCTGCGAGGCAGTAACACGCCGGCGGGACGACAGTCCCAGGAGGAAGTTGCAGGTTCCCTGAAGGAAATTGGCTGGAACAGCCTCCCCGATTGTCTGTGATTTCCCAGCTAGATAGGCCCCAGGGGATGGGGTAGGCTGGAGCAGGGTGGAATCAGCCTGGAAATTAGGATGGGCTGGATGCTTCCTCCACAAGGTGTTATTTTCTCATGTATACTGTTCTTGGGGGTTTTTGTGGGAGGGGGTTTCAGTCCTGAAACCATTGCTGTGGCAAGGCTCTGAGCTTGGATCATGCAGGACCCATAACCAGCTCCTGGGAGTGGTCACTCGCCAGGTTCTGGTACTGTTGGCTCTTGCCCCTGATCCCAGACTGTGTGTCCTTCTCTTTGTCCCACGTGCACACGGGGTGAGTCCGTGTGTCCCCTGTGTGGAATGGAGAGCTTCCACAGCAGGGGCTGGGAGCCCTTCACAGCAGGGAGAGCCAGGAGAATTGCGTGGGTGAGACTCCAAACCCAGTCCAGTTGCCTTGGGCAGGAATTAAGGGGCAAGGTGTGAACTGTGTGTGGGGGTAGCAGAGAGCTAAACCGCTTCTCTCGTCTTCACTTCTCTTTCTTAAAGCTGTAGAAGAAATGACTGGCAAGTTACTGGGCACTTGGGAATGGGGCTGTTCAGACAGTTGCCAGCCTGAGCAGGGATTAGAGCAGCTCTGAATTTGTTGGTGGAATTTAGCAGAAATGGGAAAATTTGTATGGATGATCCTCTAGCTCGTTAAAAAACGTACTGCTTCTAACCTGTAGCTTTTTTCCTCTTTGGCTTTTTTTTTTCTTTTCTTTTTTGAGTGATAGACTCTGGGGCAATTTATCTTCCTTGGCCCTAAAGGGGACAGAGAGCCAGCTGTCCCAATGCAAATAAGGAAGGCATTCTCTGCCTTTCTCTTAGGCACTGGTGTGGGGTTGAATGGAAGGCTCTGGAAGCCCTGGGCTTATTAGGTGCCTGACTCCAATCTGAGTTTCACTGGATGGGGCTCTCACCTTCTGGACAGTAAAAAGAAACCAAGCCCAGATGCTTTTCCCAAATCTGCTATCACAGAGTCTGCTACCATGGCCCTACCCTAGGCTGTTTGGTGATGAAGGAGAAAAGGGGGAGAAGCATAAGTACTCCCTCGGGATCCCCTCTTACACTCTCATTTTCCTGTAACCACTTTGTTTTTTTGGCTAATTAAAGACTCTGAGCAGTTTTCAGCCTGTGGGGTTTCTTTTATTTGGTTCCTCAGCAATTAACTTTTTTACTGAACAAAGTTTTGATTGAGCTGGGGCCCATGTCTTGGTTTAAAATTTCTCTGTAGCCCTGTGAATCCATGCCCTTTCCTATCCCATCCATGGCTCAGTGCCACCTTATCTTCCTCCACTGATAATTCCTCCCAGTGCTGTCTCCTGCCCCCGTGCTTTCTTCTGCACCTTCACTCTTACCAAACCCCTTCTTCTGCAGAGGAAAGGTGGACCTAGGAGCCTTTTTGCCCTGTCTTCAGAGGGCCAAAAGCCCTTCTTGTTCCAAGCTTCAGAGGCTTCCCTCAGTGCAGTGGTTTTCCCATGACATAGTCCCAAGGGGCTGGGAAGAACCTGAGCTGCAGGACCAGCCTGTCTGTGAGCAGCTGTGCTCGTTCTGCTCCGGGGTCTCAGGGTGTTCGTGGGCTCAGTTCCTTTCTTGCCTGGCACCTCAGCCCTTTCCCCAACACAACTGTCCCTTTCCCTACACTGAGAAGAGCCCTGGGCTTCTTTTCCCGTTGTGTCCATGGGGCTGAGGCTGCCCAGGTGGGAGGTTGGATGCCCACGTGCCTGAATCCCCTGGCACAGGTCTCACCTGCACAGGGGCCCCGCGGTGCCTCTGTGTTAGCAGAGTGCCTGTGCTCTGCTCTTAGAGGTGCTCCCAGTCCCCACCTGCCAGAGATTCCACTTTGGAGGACCAAGGCTGTGAACCTCCACAGCCAGCTGGAGGCACCAGCCTCCCTTCCTGAAGGGCTCTTTGCCAACTGGGCGCAGCTGAAAGCACCTCCATCCCCTTCCCCACCCATGCTGAGAACTCTCTGCCCAGCCGTTTCAGAGTCCTGCAGCCCCCTGAGCTCCTGCCCGACATTTGCACGAGGTACCAAGTGTTGGGTGTGTTTGTTGTTTTGAGGACTGGGGCTTTTTTCTGTTGTTGTTTTCCCTGAGAGCTGTTTCCTTTGCTGCAGTGCAGCGGTGTAGGCAGCCATCCCTCTCTGTGAGGAGCACCAAAGTGCCGCCCCATCCCGGGGCTGGTTCCCCCCTCACACTCCCTGTGGTGAGTATGCCCACGCCGGGCGGGCGTGCACGAGCTTTGGCTTGCTGGGGGCGTGGAGCACACCTGCAGCACCTGCACATACACGCCATGCTGGCGGCTGGCAGGGCTGTGGGGGTGTGTCCTGGGCTTTCCATTGCTCCATCCACCCCTCCATCCATCCACCCATCCACCTATCCATCCACCCATCCATCCACCCATCTACCTATCCACCCATCCACCCATCCACCTATCCATCCATCCACCTATCCATCCATCCATCCATCCATCCATCCATCCATCCATCCATCCATCCATCCATCCACCCATCCACCTATCCATCCACCCATCCACCTATCCATCCACCTATCCATCCATCCATCCATCCATCCATCCATCCATCCATCCTCTCCCATTCCCACTCCCTTTGGCACCAGCTGGGCTGTAGGGGTGTGTGCTATTGCTTCCCATCTTTCCACCTGTCTGTTCTCCCCTGTGCACACACCTCTTGGCACCAGACAGACCATGAGGGTGTGTGGCCCTGTTGCTCCCATCCATCCATCCATCCATCCATCCATCCATCCATCCATCCATCCATCCATCCATCCATCCCTCCATCCACCCACCCATCCATCCTCTGCTGCACTCACTGCCCTTGGCACCAGCTGGGCCATGGAGATGTGTCTCCCTGTGCCTCCTGCCCATCCTGTCTGTGCACACACACTCATGTGCCTGCACACACTGCACCAGGCACCCTCACCCTCCACATCCAGCAGCATGCAGGGATCTGTACAAACTTCTTATTTTTAAAAAGGAAAATGACAGATGTTTGCTTCCCTGAGAAAAAAAGAAAGGCAAATGGAACACAAATTAAACCCCCCAACCTGCCCTGTGTGCATACACCAAACTTTGTGTCATCTCTAGGAAACCAACCTCATCCCCAAATGATGGAGGTCTGAGACAGTTGGAGTGCAGGAGGGAGAGAAACCGTGGTTTCCAAGGACTGATTAGATGGCATGCCAAGTGTATTAAATTTTGCAGACATTTTAACAGCAATATGCTAGATAGTTGGGTGTCCCCTGAGGCTGCTGGATTTTTTATATCCTTCACAGAAGGTCAAAGCCCTCTTCTGCCTTCCCCCCTCCCTCTCTCTCTGCTGTCTCTCTCTCTCTCATTCCATGTCCCTTTCTCTCTGTGTCACCATCCCTCTTTCTCTCTCTCTGTTTTTTTGGTGCACTTTCTCCTTCTCTTTAGCTCTGTGCATATAAAATAAAAGATCAGTCATTTGTGAGTTCCTCCATGAGTGGAAACTTACACTCCCTGTGGTCTCTCCACACAGAGATGGATATGCTGGGGCTTTCCCCTCTCTTTTCTGCACTTTGTTTTGGGGAAAATATGTTTTCCTCCCTTCACTCCCCAAACATCAGCACTCTGCCCCCTTTATTTTTGTAGCAAAAAAAAAAAAAGGGCAGGAAAAGAATCCATCTGGCATATGAATAATTGAAATGGCTCAACTCTGTTCCTGTTGCTGTTGTTTGCTCTCAGTTCTTCCTCCCCCGCCCCAACCGTGGCATCCCCCCGGGGTCTGGGAGTCGGAGGTAAGGATGTTTGGGTTCCCTTGAGGGAGGTGGTGAGGGGGGTCAGCACGCAGCTCGTACCACCCCTGCACAGCTCTGTCCTGAGGGCAGCGCGGTGTTTGGGGGGCGCGGGGGCCGCAGTGAGGGCCGCCCCCCTCCCGGCCGGCCCCACGAGCCATCCCCCAGCTGCCTCCTGACATTCACCCCGCAGTGCCACGGCGTCCCCGACAGCCGCCACGGCCCCTCCGGAGCGGGACAGGCTCTGCTCTCCCCACAGCGTCCTCCTCTCTGCCTGCCTGCCTCGGACACCTCCCGTCTGTCCCACCGCATGGCAGAGGGGAGCAGGATGGGGGCCACAGCCCAGCCCTCCCCACAGTGATGTGTGAGCAGCTGCTCCACAGAGTCGGAGCCCTCGGTGGGTGCACAGCCAGAGCCCTTCATGGGTGCACAGCCAGAGCCCTCGGTGGGTGCACAGCCAGAGCCCTCTGTGGGTGCACAGCCAGAGCCCTTCATGGGTGCACAGCCAGAGCCCTTCATGGGTGCACAGCCAGAGCCCTCGGTGGGTGCACAGCCAGAGCCCTCGGTGGGTGCACAGCCAGAGCCCTCGGTGGGTGCACAGCCAGAGCCCTCGGTGGGTGCACAGCCAGAGCCCTCGGTGGGTGCACAGCCAGAGCCCTCGGTGGGTGCACAGCCAGAGCCCTCGGTGGGTGCACAGCCAGAGCCCTCGGTGGGTGCACAGCCAGAGCCCTCGGTGGGTGCACAGCCAGAGCCCTCGGTGGGTGCACAGCCAGAGCCCTCGGTGGGTGCACAGCCAGAGCCCTCGGTGGGTGCACAGCCAGAGCCCTCGGTGGGTGCACAGCCAGAGCCTGCCCTGGGTGGGAGTGGATCCCATCCCCGTGCCAGGTGCTCGGGCTGGCCGGCAGTGCTGGAGTGCAGTGCTCACCACTCACCCCGTGCCCTGTGGAGTGCTCAGAGCGAGCTGATGGGGTAAACTCTTGACCACACGTGTAGCAGCCTTAAAAATAACCTCCCTCCTCCTGAGGTGGGTTCTCCAGTGCTTTGGTTTCCAGCCGGGCACCGTGGGCCTGGCAGCCAGGGCACAGCTTGGGCTGTCTCTTTAAAACCATTTAGAGCAAAACCAAAGAACTTCAGTGCATTAATTCTGGATGAGGATGGGTCTCCAGATGACAGCCTGATCCATATCCTTCCCCACAAGGCAGCTTCCATTTTCCTCCTGCCCACTCCCTCCTTCCCCTCTGTCCGTCTGTCTGTCTCTCAGTTTCCCTACTCTTTAGAAAGCAAAAGCTGACATAAAGTGTTGAAGCTTTAAATATACACATGGAGCTCCTTTTCTCTGTAGTTAGTGGGCTGCCTCTGATGAGTTGTGTGTTTTGAAGCAGGTATTTACTGTGTGTACTTGTGATTATACTTGGCAGGCGTAGAGTGTGCGTGGTGTTTTTGGGGGATGTTTGTGTATTGTTGGGGAGGAGTTTATATTTAGGCTCTGTTTTTTGTGGTTTGAGGAGGTAATGTATGTATGGGTGAGATGTGTGTGTTTATCAAGCCGTTTGTGTGTGTTTTTATTCTGTCTTGGTGTTTGTTGTGTGGGCATATGTCTCTACGGTGTGTATGTATGTAGATTTGTGTATGTTTTTCCTTGTGTATGTTTTTCCCTTTGTGAGGCCGGTGTAGGAGTTTGGGCTTGAGTCATAAGGATTTTGTGTGTGTTTTGGGGTACACACTCTGTACATACCGTATGAGTTTTGTATGTAGTTTTTGTGATGTTTGCTAATTTCATTAATTTTGTTCTTTGGAGGGATGGGCTTTGGTGAGTCTTGAGTGTGCTTGGAATGTGTTTTTTATGAATGTGAATTTACAAAATTGCTAGAGCAGCACTGGAAAGATGTTAGAAAAGCAATTGAGATAAAAAGCCTGCTGGAAAATTCAGAGGTGCAAGTGTCTCATTAGTAGCACTAGAGTGGGAGGTGTTCAGGGCCAAGAAAATTCCTACAAACTGAGAGAGCATTTCTTCCTTTTAAAAAAAACTTAATTTAAAAAATCCAGGAAAATGAGAAAAAGCAAAAATGTTTCAGATGGCATTCTAATCAAGTTCAATATATATATGTAGATACATAGGTCTTTTTCTATAAAGACTCCTACACATGATCTAAAAGTTGCATGTAAAATATTTGGTAACCCAGCACTTGGTAGAAATAATGAGATATTTATATCTAATAAAACTGGTTTGATGGGGAAATCGCTCTCTTCTGTACAGATTTCCATTTGAAGGCAAGTTTCGGTGCTTCTGTTTGTTTTTTCTGACAGCAAAACCTGGGGTTTGGCACCGACAAAACATATTCCCTGTAAATATCTAAATATCTGTTCTGTGCCATAAACATTGAGAGATGTGCCCAATCATGTCCGAGCAGCCTCTTTATGCACTTTGTGCTTTCATGTTGCTCGCAGTGAGCTTTGTGGGGAGGAGGCAGGGGCAGCAAACCCTGCGCCAGGGGTGCCCGCTGTCCCTGGGCAGAGCGGGCTGTGACACACGGGGTGTCACAGCTGGGGGCTCGGGGCACACCACGGGCACCCACCGGCCCTGGGCAAACCCAGAGGTGGGCAGGGGGCTCTAGATGTGCCAGAGGTGCCCTCCCGGGACATGGCCCATCCAGCATGGCCACATCCAGCCCCGGCAGGGCAGACCATCGGCTGCTCTGCTGTGGCTCCTGCTGGGACGGGTCTCTGGTGGGCTCAGTGCTGTCCAGGGTAGAGAAGGCAGGTCGGGTTCTGCCAGATGAGCACCCACCTTGGCTGGGGCAGTGGGCTCTCTGTGGGCACAGGAGGTTCCCTGTGGGCAGAGTGGGTCCCTGTGAGCAGAATGGGGTTCCTGTGGGCAGATCACAGTCTCTGTGGGCAGAGGGGGTGCTCAGCTGGCACAGGGAGCAGCCCACAGGCCAGCCCTGCCCGGCCCGGTCCAGGAGCGGGTCCCACAGCCGCTCGTGCCATGCATCCCTCACTCAGACACGGCGCTCCCCGGGCACCGCCTGAGTAACAGAACCGCTGTCCTGGGGGGCACGCTTCCATCTTGATTTACTCCGGTGTTGCTGCAGAAAGAGTCTGGCCCACTGCCTTGTGGAGGAGGTGGAATGACCACAGATCAACCCCAGTCAGCAGAGTGGAGCCCGCCTGCTTTTGTTCTCTGCTCGGGCCTGGTGGCACTGGGTGTGCGGTGCCGGGGGTACAGCTGGGTAAAGAGCAATGTCCTGCTTCTCAATTAAAATACATGTATAAAGGTGTGTGAAGTTGCTGTGGATTAAATGGAGGCAACCATTTAGGTTTTACACAGTTTTGAACCTTGGGTTTTAAAATAAAATGAAATGATGGGGATAGGTGACAGGATGGCAGTGCAGAAACTTTTCATTTAGAAAACAACTAAATGAAGTATGTGAAGGGAAATGGTATTTCTTTTTGTGTTTAAACAACTATGCAGAATTACTTTGGATTTGTGAAAAGTTTGTTACTTCATTTACATTTTTCCTCTCAAAAAGTTTTGGTAAAAACCATGATTTTGCTTGAGTGGAAAGATTTGACTTTAAAGTACTTTTTAAAAGATGAGTCATAGTTTATTTTCCTGTAGACTTTCACAGCATTGCTAACATAATCTAGCATTGCATCTGTTGGTTTTTGGAGGTTTTTGTTCATTGAACTAAGCTAAGCGTATTTTGAAAAGGCTGGGAAGGGCTGATGTTGGGCTTGGAGGCTTCTCTGGGAACAGGAGATCCTGTGGCAAGAGCGTCAGCGGTGAGTGCTCTCACAGCCCCCCGAGCAGCAGCGCAGCTCTGGTCAGGATGTCCCTCCTGCAGAGCCAGCACTGGGGGTGAGCATCACTCCCAGCAGGCTTCCCCACACCGGGGCCTCCAAAGCACCAGTGTAACCCACCACTACACGGAACGTCTCTGTGGCCGTGACGGGATTCCTTCCACCCCGGGTTTGTTCTCTTTGAGCTGTGGGGGAGACTCCGAGTGAGAACAGCATAGCTGTGCCTTCAGTTTTAATAGCTCCTTTTAAAAAATAGAAGGAATTAATTCACAGTCCTCCCAGAAGAAGAACAAGGTCTTAGTAATTGGCACCTGGAAATGTCAGTCAGATTTCCCCTCCTTGTTTCCAGCACTTTGATGGAGTGTTTGCTGCTGGATGTGACTTTAACAAAAAGTTAAAAAATTAAAAAATAAATAAAATAAATTTTAAAAAACCTTTGCTTCATGCATATGGAGTTTTTTAGGAAAAAAAAAAGGTATTTTAATGCTTTCTATTAAATTGGGACTAAAAGTGGTGTCTTAATTTGCATTCATTAGCATATTTGCATATAGATCACTGAAATGGTGGAAGAGGAGAAGAGCCTATAAATGAAAATTCTTTTAAAGGCACAGGCATCCTTTTCCTTATTTTCAGGCTCTGTCCCCTTTGCCAGCCCCCAGCTGCCCCGCAGTTGGCCGGTGTTGGCACGAGTGGGGTGCAGCTGGAGGGAAGGCTGCTGGCACACAGGCACGGGCTGTGGGCTCAGGCTGAGGTCTGGGTGCCCGTGGCCACCTCCAGGTGCCAGGACAGGCTGTGGTGGGGCAGGCTCTGCTGCCAGACCCTGCACTTGCATCTCCACCTCGGCCAGGGACCTCCTGCCTGAGGGGCACAGTGCCCAGCTGGCACTGGGGAGGGCAAAGGCTTTGGCCACGAGGGGACAGTGGGTTGTTAAAGAAGTTCTGTGGCTCCTCAATCAGACAGGAAAGATGCCCTCGTGGTTCAGACCTGTTCCTTGGAAATCTGTCACTTGGGTTTAATTTCTTTGCTGTGCTCTTGCATACTTTCCCATACATTCTCTCCTGTGAAAAGATCTCTTTTCCCAGCCTGAATCAGGGAAAAAGAAGTTATAAATTTCCTCAGGCTTTGCACTGATTTGCTTGTAGTCAGTTATAATAATAATAGGTACAGTTACTCTTTTAAAATAAATTTCCCAGTTGTATTTCCCTGTGATGCAAGGTACTTCCACACTGCAGTTCTTGTCTTGCATGGTGTGCTGCCTGACTTTTAAAAAAAGCAGTTTGAGTGGTTCCCAAGTATTCCTTCCAGGCTGCAGATGTTTGTAAGCTGGCCTATAGATGGACCAGCCAGTCTGAGATAAAGACTGTAGTGAAGACAGATGAATCAATAATGAGAAGTACTCCTTCCTTTGGAGCTGAAAACTGGGATGAGAAGGGGGACTAGAAACATTCTGTGGAGTGTGACATGCCCAAGGTGTGTGACAGGTCAGAAAGTGAGTGTAGAAGAGCTCTTCCCAGGTGAGGACAGATTGGATGTTCAAGTTAAATTCCCAAACTTCGAAAAATAATTAAGGCACAGAGAAGACAGTCCACCAAAAATAAAAAGAAAACTAAAAAAAAGGGGGATTTAGGCCACAGTTTACACTGACCCAGGCTGTTCTTGGCAGCTGTGGTTTGATCCTGGCTGCAAAGCCACTTAATAAGATTCCGGGCCATGTCGCAGGAGGTAATTCGGCTGGGCAGCACCGTGCCAGGGTGCCCTGTTTGGCTCAGAGCCCTCCTTCGTGGACAATCTCCCTCCAGGGGCCCGACTGGATGTGCTCCCCCTCTCCCACCCGCCTACACACGGGACACCCGCAACACACTGACCACCACGGGGTGAGGGAGTTAAACTGGGCTGGAGAAACCAAACAGGCCAAGGCTGCAGGGTGCTGTCAGTCTGGGGAAGGGCAGGAGGGTGATGTGTGCCAGGCAGGGCTCAGTGCTGCGCCCCTGCCCACCCAGGGCAGCTGGCCGGGGTGCTCCCCGCCGCCCCTGAGCCGCAGGCAGCCCCAGCATCCCGGTGGGAAGGGCAGCAGCAGTGAATGGGGAGCGCCGGGCCGGGGGAGCCGCCGCTAATGAACATCGGAAACCGATTGAACTGCGCAAGGTGCCCAGGCAGCGGGTTGTGGAAATGAGGAGGGGAAGGGGGGAGTGTGGGGGGCTAATGGAAGCTTCTGCGAAGCGGATGTCGTATTGATTGCTGTGTGTCTATATTTATATATTATCAAGTATATAAACTTCAGCAGATGTATGGCGCATAGATAAATAAAATGCATGCTGAAAAATTAATGAAATGTACATGCAAATCCACCACCATCGATCATGCCGGCTGCCAGGACCAGAGGGCTTTTTACTTTTAGGCTTTTTCCTTCCTTTCTTTCATATGCTCTCCCTCCTTCCCCTCTGAAAAAAAAAACCAAACAAAAAACAAAACAGCAAACCCCAAATTCCCCTACTTGAGAAATTCCTCATCCAGGCCCGGATGAAACGTGGCAGGACTTTGTGAGGATCCCAGTGTTTGGTGTGAGTGCTGCCTGTGAGCGGTGTGGGCAGGAGGCAGAGCAGTGAGGCAGTGCAGGTGAGGAGCTGGGGGCTGAGAGGGTCCCTGGGAGGTGGCAGGGCCGTGTGTCACCAGAGCACATGGCCCATGTCAGGGTAAAGGAGTCCGGGCAGATGCAGACCATGCGAAAAATATTTTTAAAGTGGGAGGGAACTGTTATTTTAGGGAAGTCCCCAAAGAGCTTTACACCTCCAGTCACTCCTCTGGTGGTGGCTGCAGGAGGGTTGTTACAGGCTGAGTTAGTGGGACTGGGATGGGAAGATGAACCTGCAGTGTAAGGTTTTGGGCTGAGAGCAGCCCCTGGGAGCTTTGTCACCAAGTTCTGCAAGAGTGGCACAGTGAGAAAGGTTCCTGGATGCTTTTTCTTCAGGGATAGTAGATGTCTCAGGAGTTAAACATGGGAATCTTCCTTTGTACTGGGGACTACAGCAAGTCCTGCAGGGCTGTGGCAAGCCTTGTTGGCTCATGGAGCTGGAAGGGCAGCTCACCTGGCTCCTCCCGACCTTAATCCAGTCTGCCTGTGCTGCAGGTATGTCCTGTCTGCCCTTTGCAGACTTTCTATTGAGCTTTTCCTCACTCTGCTCAGAGAAGCAGGAAGCAGAGGACTATGCTTGGATGGTTTGACTCCCATATGTCCTTTCCTGAGAGATAAGTCCCCTCCTTCCCCGTGTGGGCACTTGGCACATCCCCTCTCCTCCTCAGCACTGTGCTGCAGCTAGCAGGGACTGGCTGGGCACAGCACCAGGGCCCTGTGCAGGGCTGCCTGGTGCCCCTTGTCACCCAGCCTGGGAGCAGAAGTCAGGGCCCGAGAGGAGAGCAGTGCCAGGCTCTGGGACATCATCCCCTGCTTGGGGCAGGGCTGGTTGGCAGCCAGGCAGAATCATTGTACATCCCCGCAGAGGACTGTGACCATCCCCTGTGAGCCCCTGGGAAGCCAAGAGGGGACCGGCCGTGGGAGCAGAGGCTGGAGCTCCTTAGGGCACCCAGCTGCCAGGGGCAGGGGGCCGAGGGTTTTTAGCCACTCTTTCTGTAGCTGCTGTTTGTTGTTCGCTGTGTCCCATTGTGAGTGGTGGTGCTCCACGCCCGCCGAGGGTCACCAAGAGTTTAATAGAGCAACCACACAGCTCCTTGGTGGTGCAGCTGGTGACCCACTCCCAGCTTTGCTGCAGTCTCTGCTGTACCCGTCCCACTGTCCCAGAGCAGAGCTGGTGGGGTTGGGGGCCTGGCAACAGTGAGGCTTTGCTCTGTTGTGTGCTGCAAGGGGTGATCTTTTGGGACATCTGAGCTGCAGCTGGGCACTGGTGCCCTCTTTTACCTGCTGTTCTTTCTTAGCAGTGTCACATGCTTGCTCTCGCTCCCTTAGCCTCTGATTTCAGCACTCGGTTTGACCTGCTTTTCCGGGTGTGCTCCGAACAGAAACTGCGGGTGAGAACCCGTCAGAGATCGCCTTCCTCTCCCTGTCCAGTGTCAGGTCAGGCTGTGCCACTCCTCCAGGCAGAAACTCTGCCAGGAATGGATTTCCTCAGTTTGGCAGACCACATTTCATGTTGTTGCCAAGCACCAGGCAAGAAACTAGAGGTTAGGGATGTGTTAGAGCCCAGGCAGCTGCAGTGCGACTCCAGGGGTGTAAGATGGCATGTGATGACCTGCTCCACAGGAGCTGGGCTGGCCTCGAGGCAGTGGTGGTGTGAGCCAGCCCCCATTCTGCCCCTGGAGAGGGCAGGGGGTGCCAAAGGTGGGCAGCCCACACTCTGCACAGCTGGAGCCGCTGTGCCAGGGCGGGACGGGAGCGTGTGGGCCTGGCTGCTCTGCCTGCTGCCTCCTGCAGCCCCGGGGGGAAACGGAGGGAGAGTTCAGATGACAATTAAAAGGCCAAAGAAAACCCCACAGAAGATGAGCAGCAAGGCAGTGCGTTTTTTTCTTTGACACTTTTTCACTTCCCCCCTACTCCGTCTTCCTCCCGGTGTTTCCAGGAGACTCTCTCGTCGGCTCAGAAAGCTGCGTAGGCCCATGGCGGCTCAACCTTTCCCTCTCCCCGAGCCCCGGTCTAATCAACCCCTATAATTTATGCAGAAAATATGATTTATATTTAATTTCACCACACTTGCATTGTTAATTTGAGATGTAATTAACCCGTCGCTATGACAACTAATTTCGTGATGCCGTAAATTACCGCCGTCTTTTCATCAAAATTCAGTTACTTTGGCTCCTGTGTGCAATGTACTGATGCAATTAGGTTGCTAAGGGCAACCCAAAAGTGTTCAATTTCTTTTGTGTATCTGCAGTGGGGTAGAAGCTCTGGTGTGTTATCCCAAAGTCCTGTTTTCTTTGGTAAAGAGCAGGGCAGACGAGTCCATGGAGGAATGTGCGTGAGGGAGACGGAGCGGAAGAGTGTCCTGCGCTGGGGTTTCCCTGCGCGAGCCTCTCCACCTCTCCTGCCTCTATTTCTCTAATTGTTTGAGAAGAGCCGGGCTCCTGGTCACGCATGACCCTGTTTGTCTTAAGCCAGAGCTCTCTGTCTTCTTCTCTTGCTCTCTCCCAGGCTTTCCTCCTTGATGGTCTGGGGAGAAACTGGGCAGCGAGGGAAGGGGTTCCCTGCTGCTTTCATCCTAAACACCAGCAACGCGCCTCAGTCCTTCCCTAAGAGTTTGTGTCCCTCTGAATTTGTGTGTGTGTGCAGAGAGAACTTGTTTATATAGATCTCCCCCTCCTTCTTTATTTAAAACAAAAACCCTCTGTGTTGCTTTTGTCACGTTAATTCCCATTTTGCCAACACCAGGGGCCCAGGCAGACGAGTTACCAAGGAACACAAAATTTTAATTAGTGTATTTTAATCATTCAGGCTTTCCGAGCTAATCCACATACCCTAGAGAATTCCCGAGATGCAGCACTGCTCTGCTTTACCATTTATTGTTGAGTCTATTATAATTACTGTTAGCAGGTGGGGACTGGGAGATGTTTATTATGAGTTTTTCATCTTTAGTATAATTACCGAAAAAAACAAAATAAAAAGATGTTGGTGCATTTTGTTTTCCTAGAGTTTTTTGTTTTTTTTTGAAGGGGGTATTTTTCCTGTTCCTTCCAGGCAGGTGCTCACCAATTAGTGCCTTTTTCTCTGTTTTTATTTATTTTGTTGATCACTGACTCACCTTTACTTTTTCAAGATGGAAGTAGAAGCCAGTGGCTCCTGGATGGAGTGAGTTTACCTAATTTAGGGCAAGAGATGAAGCTGGGACAGACCTAGACACGCTCAGGATCTCAGCCACTGTGGGTGGGGAGAGTGTGCTAAGGAGGGACGTCTCCGTTTGGGGCGAGTTTGTTTGTGTTTTGGTGCTTTGCCGCCGTTTCTTAAGTGGTAGAGTTTCATCAGCATGATTGATAGGAGTCAGGAGCAGGTAGGAAAACGTGCCTGTGTGCAGGTGTGTGCCCCACTGCCACTGCTGTGTGTGCAGAGGGGTAGGTGGGCACCTTGGAATGAGCTTCTGAAGGATTCAGTCATGGTTCCAGGGATGTGCAGAACCCTTCCAGGAGCAGAGCGTGGTGAGGTGCTAAATCTTTGGTATACAGGGGGTGTTCAGTGTGGAGAGGGAAGGAGGGTCATTCCCTGAGCTCTGAAGTAGGATACTCTCATCAGGTGAGCCCTTTATTCACCCTGGCCACCACAGAAAAAATCGCCACTGCCTTTTGAAGCTAAACTTTTCTGTGTGGTCCCTGTAACAAGACTCTGACCTCTTGTTTTGCAGCTGTAGCTTGTATCAGGGTGGGGACTGTCTGTGCCTGTCCTCCAAGACCAGCTTGTAGGCAGGCAGGTACCCTCTCCAAACAGAAATGCCTGGGAAAGGGGTGAGGGAGGATGCACAGACTGCAGGCAGTACTGCTCCCTCCTCTCTGTGATGGTCTGATGAAAGTTGGGAAAGGTGAGTCAGCCTGAGAGCATTAGTTCCCCGTTATATGCCATGACATTAGGCAGCATTTTTAATTTTATAGTTTATGGAGTTCTCCAGGTTTTGTCTCAGTTTGGGGTTCCAACAGACTCTCATATCCCTAAGCAAAACCCCTTCAGAGAGGCTGTTTCAGCTGCTTCCACCTCTGCCATGTGACTTCTGCCTCCTTCCATGTCTGCTCCAGTGTCACTTGAGGAGTAAGCCTATTTCAGACAATCCAAAAGCTAATGGGGCCCCCTCTCCTCTGTTCTGCTAGCTCCATGGGCTGAATTTCTCTGGACTGAGGAAGCCTAATTGAGAGCTCAGAGGGAGTTTACAGCTAGGGGTGTTTTTAAGCCTCTCTCTATCCATACCCAAGTCTGCAGTTAGGAGTCCCCAAACCAAATTTCCATCATCAGGGGCTTCTCTGGGAAAAGTCCATGCTGATTCTGGACAGCTCTGGTCAGGGACACCCCAGATCCGTGCTGTGCATTCACAGCCTCTTCCCACCTCACAGCTGAATCAGAGTTCCTTCTCCACCTTACTTACATTTTAAAGGCTGGGTGCAAACATTCTCTTCTCCTTGATGGTGGTTTTTGAGTTTTCCTGGAAAATTCCACGTCTTCATGAGGCTGAGGCTCTGGCTGGGGTGAGACCAAGCAGGATTAATTAATAAAGCTCAGTAGCTTACACAGGAACTCTGTAATATAATTATAGCTTCTGTAAGAAAAGGCCCTGGAGTCGGAGAGGTCTGCGAGAATCACACAGGGTTGGGAAGAGTGTCTTTTGAGCCCTGCACATTTCCCTGCACCCCTGGCCTGTCCTTGCCCTTGCTTTCCAGTTCAGAAAGAGCTTCTGTGCCCCAAAGTGCCCAAGTGCCTTTTGCAGCCGGCTGTTCTTGCTGCCAGCTTACCCCCAAAACTGCTCCTGGGGCTCTTCCCAGTGAGAGGGCATCTGCTCCCGAGCTCAGAGCTGCCGGTTCGGGGAGCTTGGGTGCATTCCAGCTTGGGCACAGCCCCCAGCAGGACAGCTCCTGGGAGGTGCGAGGCTTTCCCACTCCTCCTGTTTTCTCCCTTCCAGCTCTTTGAACTGCCTTCCTCCTGCTCCAGAGCAGCATCCAGGAAAACCCTTCCTCCCAAGAATGACTCTACCATCCTGGGGAGCACCAGCCCTGGGCGAGACAAGTGCCCGGAGCGAGCTCCACTGCCCCTTCTAGGGCCAGCTGGGGATGGATCCATCCCCAGGGAAACACTGCTGTGAGCTCGGGCTGCGGGGGGAGGCTTTTCTTCTGACTCCTCCAGACTTTCCCAGCCCGGCCGCGGCTCTACAAAGAGGCCCTGGCCCCGTGCGCGGGGCCTTCCGCACGGAGGGGTCTCGCCAGCTCCTCTTTATTGAGTCTTCAAGCGCTGGCAGGACACTCCATTAAAAAGCCATTCGCTTTTGTGTCCCCAGGCCCCCAGCCGGCTCCCGCTCATGTGACACTGGCCACAGTTGTAAAACAACAACACAAATAGTTGGCAACTACTGAGGGTTTTTTCAAACCGAGGTCGTCATAGCAACTTTCCCCAGTCAATCACTGGCGAGGCAGCCTGCGAGGGGTGCCCTGAGTGGCAGGGCAGCCCCGCTGCCGAGGAGCCCCGAGCTCGGAGCTCTCGGGGATCCCTGGCACGGACTCATCAGCCCGCTCCGATGTTCGCTGTGTCAGTGAAACGCAGGCGCCTTCGCTGCGCAGGTGGCACGGGGGCCATGCCACAACTTCCCTGAGCCTGGACCCCGACTGCAGGGTCCCCGTTCCCGCTGGCAGGGTGCCACAGGGAGAATCCCTCGGCACCCGGCATCGTGCCAAAGGGGGCATCCAGCCCTGCCCCCCGGTCTGGCACAGCGCCACGGGGGCATCTGAATCCCCCCACGCCTGGCACGGCGCCGAGGGGCATCCGAGTCCCTCTGCCCGTGGCGCTGTGCCCGGTGGATCGGAACGTGGCACATTGTCCTTGCGTGTGGCGCCTCGCCAGGTCTGATCAGCGCTATCAGCCACTGTCGTGTCTTGCAGGATGTGGGACCAGGAAGTGCCGTGGCGCTCCTGTGACTCCTGGGTTTGCAGGAGATGGGTGAATCCCACGCGTTCGTGCCTCCGCCAAGGAGGTGGCATGGCTGGGAGGTGACAGCTCTGCTTAGCAATCGAGCTGGAGGCCACACCTTGGGGGCACAGTGCAAGGGCCAAGGTAGGGGAGTAGGATGGACCCCCTCGCCACGGCCTGGGGTCCGGCTGCCACTGGGAGCAACCAAAGGGGGCACCTCCTCTGCTCCTCCTATCCCTTGCCCTTTCCCTCCTCCCTGAGGAGTCTGCATGTCTCCTGTCATATCTTCTACTCTTCGGAGCACCTCAGTGCTGCCGGGCTGTTACAACTCTGCTTTTATGACTTTGTTGCTTTTTCCCATACGTCCTGAACACTTCCCAAGTCTTGTGAGGTGACAGCCTGGACATACCCCAGAGGCTGCACCTGGGCCGTGTGTGCAGCCAGTCTTGGCTGCAGGGCCCCCACCTGTGCAGGTGCCCATAGCCTGTGCTCCAGAAGGCAGTGCTTGCTGTCCCTTCTGTCCCATGGCAGGGTTTCTGAGCGGAGCAGACCTCGGGCTGCCGTTGTTGTCTTCACATCTCTCTGCCTGAGGTTCCCTCGCTGCCTCGAGTGACTCCTGGAGGGGAGGAATGTTAAAAATCCGCTCTTGTAGTAAGTTGGCACCATATCCAGCCACCGTCTGCTCTCTGCCAGAGCTTAGTAAAATGTTGGCGAGGCTGCGGCTCCATACTCGGGCCCCCCCCTTCCCCTTTTGTCTCGGTTGGTTTGGCAATTGCACAGTGGTAACACAGCTCAGGGTGGCACAGGGGCTTTGCTGCCCATATGCAGCTGGAAAGTGGAAAGGGATTTCCAGGCAGAGCAAATGATAAAGGGAAATGGGATGTGAGGGTCTGTGGCAACCAGCCAGGGGCATGCCAGGCGTTTTGCTACCGCTGGCACCTTGGCTGTGGCTGGGGAGAGGCTTTGGATGGATGTGCCACATCCAGCCTCGGGAGAAGGTGCCGGGGGCGTGTTGCTCGGCGGGTGGCCGGGTCCCTTGGCTGCTGCTGGAGCCGGGATCGGAGGGGGCTCGCGAAGGCAGGCGGGGAGCTGCCAGCTCTCTGCGAATCCCATTTGTTGGCACTGTGGTTAAAGGCACGGGAACTGCCGGCCGGGGCAGGGGAGAAGGGATGCCGGCTCCTTCACTTTGTTGCTTTGCATCTGTGTCAGTCTGTCTCAGTTCTCTCATTCATTTGTTCTTAATTATTTGTTAATTTCCTTCCCTTCTTCCTCAATTTGTTCTCTCAGTCGTTTGCTCTCTCATTTGCTTTTTCTTTCTCTTGCTGCTGTTTGCCGCTTAATTTCCTTCTTTCATTCCTCTCTCTCTTAGTTGTTCTCTCTCATTCCTTCTGCTGTTCTCTCTTCTTCCCTCTCTCCTCCCTTGGGCATTTTCAGTATCTGTGGCTTTTGTCTTGTGTTGTTTCTAATCCCAAGTGAGTTGCTTTCCTTCACACAGAGACACCTCGCTCCTCCATGCAGAACTTCTCGGGCTGCTGCCCCTTTCACGCAGCACTTGGCAGAGCATCCCTTACCTTTGGGCTTCAAACATCGAGGGTGGCCGCAGCGAGGGAGCCGATGGGGATTGAGAAGGGCAGGAGGGCACAGCACTCCCATCCCGAGCGGGGGTCAGAGCAGGGGAGCGGCGGTGGCTGAACGTGGCCCTGGCAGGGGAGGGATGTGGAGGTGGCAGGGCCGTGTCCGTGACCCGCACCCGGCGGTGTGTGCACAGAGAGGGGCGTGGGAGGCCGTGGCTGCGGGCACACCTGCACGTGGCGCTTTGCTCACCTGACTGCCTGCCTCCCTGCCTGCCACCCTCCCTGCCTGCCTCCCTGCCTGCTGCCCTCCCACCGCCTCCACTTCCCTTCGCCCTCCTCTCCCGGCGGATTCTCCCGGCCGCAGGTTGTGCTCCCCACGCCCGTGCCCTCGTGTGCTGACACCCGTGCGGGGCTGAGCCCGCGGCCAGGCCCGGGGGAGACTCCCGCACCGTGGGCAGCAGTGCTGTGCACATCTGGGCTCACAGGGCACTGCACACACATGTGCACAGCCGGGCTCACAGGGCACCGCACACGCATGTGCACAGCTGGGCTCACATGTCCCCGTGCCCATCTGGGCTCACAAGTCACCGCACACACATGTGCCCATCTGGGCTCACAGGTCACTTCACACACACGTGCACATCTGGGCTCACATGTCCCCCCGCACACGCCGCCGCCGTGCGCTGCCGCCCCCAGCCCGGCCTGCCGGGTGCTTTCCCCGGCGCTCCGGCTCTGCGGCTGCCACGCGGTAAATTATCCACCCCTGCCCGTCCGCCCCCTCCCCAAAACGCAGCCCCGCTAAAGGGCTGTAACATAGTAGCTGCCTGAACTCCCGATCCAAAGGTTAATATCAAAATCTGGAGCGGATTACCTAAAAATTACTTACAACACCATTAAAATTCTGAACTCTTTTTGTTGTGGCTGTAAATTAATTTAAAATGTCAGTTTTTTTGAGAAATCCAATAAGAAATTGAGCCAGCGGAGCAATCTGTAAACTGTCTGGCACAGAGGAAAGTGTGTCTTTTCAATCGACAAGAAAAAATATGGGGCTTAACTGGAACCATATGGCAGCGCACTTGAGAGAAATCTGCTGAAGAGGAGGGAGGGGAGGGGGAACCCGAGCAGGCAGGAGCGGCAGGAGAGCTGGCGGCTCGTGTGGGAGAGGAGCGGGGCCGGTGGGACAGGTGCACGGAGAGGGCAGCCCCGGGAGCAGGGAGAGCACTGGGAGCAGGGACAGCCCGGGAGGAGGGACAGCTCTGGGAGCAGGGACAGCTCTGGGAGCAGGGATAGCCTCGGGAGCACGGATAGCCCTGGGAGCAGGGACAGCCCCTGGAGCAGGGACAGCCCCGGGAGCAGGGTCAGCTCTGGGAGCAGGGATAGCCCCTGGAGCAGGGACAGCCCCGGGAGCAGGGGCAGCCCCGTGCCGGCCATCCCCTCAGCAGCTGCTGCGGCTGGGCCCCAGGGCGCAGCAGCCGGGGGCCGGTGTGCAGGGACATTTGGTTCGGGTACTGGGGACACTGAAGGGCTGAGCAGTGAGGGCAAGTGGGAAATCAGGTGTTAAGGGGTTTTCTCTGGCATCCCTGCCCCGTGCTGCCCACCCGCGTCCAGCCGCCCAGCTCCTCCGGTGGGCTCCCAGCACGGCCCCTCTGGCTGCCGTCCCCCTGGCCAGCAGGTGTGGGTACCACGGAGCAGGGGTGGCTCCGACCCAAAGGCAAGGTGGGCACCGGGAGGCTGGTGGGGAGGGGCTGCGACTCCACATCCCCTGCCCCAGCCCCCTCTGCTTTGGCTCACATCCCCACAGCATTCCTCGTGCTGGTGAGAAACCCAGCTTCCCCTCTGTGTCTCCTGCCTGCCGACATGTGTTACCCATTAGGCCTTAATTTCAGAAGATTTACAACACATTAAGTAATTTGTAGGTTATTTCAACTTTAATCTGCTGAAGTCGAGAAAATCAAAATTAAATTCAAAACACACGGATCTTCAAAGTACTGGGATTGGGGCCGGGAGGGGGTTGTTTACCAGCCCTTGCTTGTCTCTTCTCCCATACCACTGCTGCTGTGTCTCTTGCCCCCTCCTGTGCTGCTGCCCTTCCTGCCACCTTTGCTGCTAGCAGGGCTGACAATGGGCTTCAGGGATCTCCAGGTTTTGGATGAGGGGTGTCAGCGATCACAGGATGGTCCCTTTTGGAAGCCCTCAGACTGACTGACCACCTCCATGGCACGAGAGGGAAGGCTCTGGTCCTGGCAGTGTTTGTACTGTCTGATGGTATCTGTCACATGCTTGAGTGGTGGATGCACCAGTGCTCCCTGGGCTCTGGGGACAAGGACCCTGCCCCTCTGTCCTTCTCTTTCATGTGCTGGGAAGAACACCATGCCTTGTGAGAGTGGGTGTGCTGAAGCTGTCAGGCATTTAGATGCTGTGGAAAGGGAGTCTGTCAGCCCAAAGGAGCTAAAGCAGGTGAGGACCTGGGGTTACTGCTGTGACAGACCTCCCTGCTGCTCTCCTGCATCCACTGGCCAGGGCATTTAGGCAACTCTGTCCCTCTGAGGAGTGTTCCTCTTGCTGAAAAGGGACTGCCACGGTCCCTTTCACCTATTCTTCTTCTTCCATCTGCAGGTAGGATCGTAGGAGCCCTGTCCACACTGTGGATCTGTGACTGGAGATAGCCCTGTGGGATTTATCCAACATTGCCATCAGTCTGCTGAGCATACCTCCTGCCCATAGGAGGATCAGATCATTGACAGCCTTCAGAACTGCTTGGAAACTAGTTTAATCATTCCTTTTAGTGATTAGAAAAGCCAGAACTGAGATCTTCCTTAAACTCTTGGGGTGGAATAATGAACTAGTTGAATCACAGAACTGGGAGTCTTTTCTGATGAACAGAGGCTGTTAAGGCATTATCTTGGGGCTCAGGAGATCTAAGATTTGTCTCAGCTCTCTACTCTGCCAAGTTCTGTGTTGATCTAAAGCAAATCTCTTGCCCCATTTGTGCCTCACTTGCCTGCCTGTGCCAGTGAGATAACACACTTGGAGGAGAGTTGTGAGGAAGGTTGTGTTGGGCATCAAACTCTGCTGTACTGAGGGGCTGGGCCTGGGGATAGCTCCTGGAGCTCCTGCAGTGGAGTCTCCAAGTGGTCCAGGTGGTCTCTGTGCTTCAGTTCCCCCATGTGTGCAGGGAAAATGATGGCTTTTTTCTCTCCCTAGGCTTTGATGAATGGAAAGTGTATGTGTCACAGCTCTTCTCTTTCGCACTGATCTCTCCACCCACATCCCAGACGGTTTCCGGGATCCCAGCCCACCAAATCCCTCAGGCATCTCTTCAGGGGCCCTTTCCTCTTCCAGTTGAGTGCTGCCTTATCCCAGGGCTGGGTGGTGGGGTGCAGCAGACATCCCGTTTGGGAGCAGTCCAGACCTGCTGGAAGGGTGAGCGTGCTGATGCATTGGTTTCTGTGCGTCCCTGCATCGCAAGGGTGCTCAGCCCAGAGCTGACTCTGTTGCCTTGACTGTCTGTGAGCCAGATCCCCGGGAAGTTGGCTTTATCAGGAAATGTGTCATTGAATTATACTTAGGGAGACAAGCACTTTGGAGGGCGATGTCCCCAGTTCTGCTCCAGCAAGGAATCTGGAGGTGCAGGAAGTCTTCGAGCATGTTATGCTTCATCTACATCTGTAGGTTTTCCTGCTTCGGGCCTGAATACCTGGCTCTGTCCATCCCATATTCTTGCCTGTGCTGGGAAATTTTTATCAGTACCATCACAGATTTGTATTTTCTCTGAGATTACTTCACACGCCTTACACAGCTGCTCTGACCTGTTTATGGGGGTAGATGTAGATACAGATGTGGCAAACGACTCTGTGTTTTATACAGACCACTGGGCAGCCAACAGAGTTGGAACTTGCAGTCCCTTTTGGCCTGGGTTGGTTTTAAACCAGATGTCAAAGCGTGTATGCTTTAAAACAGAAATTGTTTCTCTAGTCTCTGCAGAGTTCATCTCCTGGGTCTTCTCCTTGCAAGGAAGAAAGAAAAGGATTTGTGTAGAGCAGTTGTTTGCTAACCCTTATGAAAAGTCTCATGTAGAAAAGGTAAAAATTAATTTTGATATGTATTAGCTGGTCAGGCTAAACCCTGGAGAGCCCCTCAGATTCAGACTAATAAGCTGAAACACGTTAAAGCTACAACCTGCCTTATCCACACAAAGCATATCTCTGTTGAACTGGATGGCTGAACTGGTGACTTCATTAAAACCCAGATTTTGCTTCAATGTTGGTGGTGTCAGAAACCTGCTGACCTGTCCTAACACCCTGGAAGTTAAATGTTTTTACCTGCTGCTCTGTCAGATACAGGTGGTGGTGTGAATTTGTGCTTCTTTTTTGTAGAGAGTACTGGAGTTGGAGGGATACAGGGAGATCTCCCAGCCCAGCAGCTGGCTGTCAGTGTGGACTGTGGGGCTTCCTTCCGCCTCCTGCTCATGAGCATGTAGGGTTATATGGGGGCTGATGAGCTGAGTCAATGGAATTGTAGAGCAAATTCAAGGATCCTGTGTTGGAAGGTGCTACAGTGGAATGTGAGCACACACACTGACAGCCATGATGCCATTTAATTCAGGTTTAGTGCCCTTGACCCTCTTGAGAAGATCAGCGAAAGTTCAGACTTTATGCAAGATGAAGGAGCCTTATTGCCCTTTTCAAGCAAAGGGGACATGAAGTCACAGGAAAAGTTAAATGAATAATTTACAGGTGTTCATGAGCCTTTGGCAGAGCAGGGAGTGGTGCTCGAGCACCCGCCCCTCAATCCTGTGCTCTGACTTCCAGATCAAACGTTCCCAGACTTCTTTCAATAGATGGGAGGCAGCTGAATAGAGAGTTGGCCTGATTGATGCCCTTTCTGTACATAATCACAGAATCTCCCTGTGGCAATTCCAGCAATTGCTTACGTGGGAGGTAATGGCAGGAAAATACTCTCAGTAGGATTTGTATGAGCTTTGTGTTTGCCTAAACCTGATCTCCTTGAAGTCCCAGAAGTTTGACTAGCCACTTCAGTGCCAGCAGAATTGACCCTGGTGCTGGACAGTTTTGCAAATTTATGCCTTCTTAGGTGCTTTGAAAGCAGGGGGGGAGCTGGGGGGAGGAGGAGGAACCATCCAGAGAAATCAGCTCTCCATCAGGTGATACTCCAGGGCAGGTATCAAACACCCAGCAGCTGAGAACCTCGGCTGTTAACCCTCCTGCCTTCGGGGTATGTCATCTCTGGGGTCCTTTAGCATCTTAGACTCTGAAATGTGGTAATCCCTGGGTCTTGTGCTCACCCAAGGGTGCAGAGGAGGGGGTAGTGCATGTTTATAGCCAGGGCCAGCACAGCCTGTGCAGAGTGGGATGAGCAGCAAGCTCGGCAGGTGCCGCCTCTGCCGTGGGCTCTGACCAAGGCTGAGGTCTCACAGCTCACGTGGGTGTGCCCAGCAGTGCCTTTAAACCATCTGGCCACGGCGTGGGCAGCACAGACTCTGGTACAAGGCTGATTGCCCAGGGCTCTCTTCAGCTTCTCTGGGAGGTTTTCCAGCCCTTACAGAACTGCTGGGGCTGCTCAGCCTGAGGCACTCAGGAAAGCTGCAGTGTAGACACGGGCTTGGTGACTTTTCCCATCCTCTGCCTCTCACTTTCCTCTGTGCCTTGTGCTCTGGTGGATGAAGAGGGGTTGCCTGCTGTAAACGGGCATGGAGTTTGTATGGCTGAGACTGGGATAGTTAATTTGTCCAGTTCAATGTGGAAGGACACATGGGAAAGTTTGGGCGTGCTCTTTCCCAGTTTGGTTCAGTGTCTTTGGATCAAAACCACTTCCTGGTTGAACTGCTGAGTTCGAATGAGTTATGGGAGTGGAGAATGTGATCCAGGAATGCTGAGCTGGGCAGTGATGGTGAGATCCCAGTTCAGTACATCATCTGTGGGCAAGGAGCGATGCCCACCAAGCACCGCTTGCGGCAGTGCAAAGAGAACAGAGGAGCAACACTGGTGACTTCTGAGGCTTTGGGGAAAAGAGGACATCTTGTCCAGATCAAACACAAAAAGGGTCAGGAAAAGCTGCTTCTGAGTGTCTGTACGAGTTGGGCTGGGGAGGGACGGGAGGAGGCCCCGCTCATCCGAGCGTGCCAGGCAGGTAGCTGGTTGCCCTGTTTCTCCTTGGTGTCTGCGAGGCTCCGAGTCCTGGTTCACAGCTCCCTGCAAGCCAGGGATGGAGGAGATCCTATGAAAATGATGATATGTGACAATCAGTCACAGCAATTAGTGTTTTGGTTAACAGGCCTTTTTTGTTTTCTCTCACCCAGACAGAATGTCACAAATAAATCCTCGCCTGCATTTGCATATTAATTGGATCGGAGACGTCAAGCATCTTTCATTAAAGAAAATGATCTGCATATTTGGAGACATAAAATAGTTATTTTGATGGGGTTTTTTCATAAGATCAGGGGGTGGGGGAGGAAGGTGATGGGAGCAGTGGAAATTGAGGTAGAGTGAAGGCAGAGAAAGCAGCTTTTGTGGTTAACCCCTTGTGGCCCAGAACTAACTGGTGCCCAAAGCAAAAATAATAATATAAATAAATAAATGACATGTCTCAGAGCAGCTCATAGAGCACTGCACCATCCTCTCCATAGCTTTGTTCCTGGGACCATGGGGATGCTTCCCATGCCTGTTTTTGTCCAGCCACAGAGTTGGGTTGTCACAGGGCCCGCCTTGTCACCTCCCTTTGATGAGAGCACCTTGGCCATCCTGGTGGCTACTCCCTCCCTGGCCAGGCCAGTGTCAGGCCTTTGGGATGGCCAGGCTGCAGGATCTGTGTGCTGAGGGTGGCTGCAGGAAAGCACTGTGTGCCTGGGGGAACACCCTGGTCAGCAGGGAGGGAGGTCCTTCTGCTCAGGTCCTGCTGCCCTTGCCTCCAGCTCGGGTGAGGGAGGTGCCAGAGTGCTGGAATGGGTGTTAACTCCACAGCTGTGGCTTTCTCTCTTTCTGTGGTCCCCTCTGATTTGTGGCACGGGTAAAATTATCCCCAGTCCAGATCAGTGGGAGTGTTCCCTCCTTAACTCCTGGATTTCTATCTGCACCCCAAACTTTGGCACTTTTTTCCATGGTGTTGGCAGAGCGCTGCCCACAGCCCCGGGCCGGATGTAAGGAACCTGACCCTCCACTGGGGAATTTTTGAAGGCAGCATGCAGTGGCTGGAGGTGGATGTTGGCCAGAACACTGAGGTTAGCACTGCAGTGGGATCCAGGGGTACGTTCACATGAATGTGAGTGATGCTGTTATGGCAGATGAGCAAGTTGCTGCTTGTTGGCTGTGCTGTGGGACCAGAGCACACTCCCTGCCCAGTGAGGATTCAGGTGAAATCACCATGGCATCAGTGAGTGCCCTCGCCCACCTGCTCACACAGAGGTCTCTGCTCCTTGAGCCTCGTCCCATCCTCACCCACCAGTCTGGTGATGTGGGCAGGGACCTCTCCAGGCTCATTGCACGGAGGTGTCCCCAAAGACAAGCTGCTCTGAGGCAGCAGGTGTGGCAGCAGCTTTGGTATTGCAGGTTCTCAATCCCTTCCTCTTCAGAGCTGCCCTCAGGAGTCTCAGCTGAGCATTGCAGAGCAAGGCAAGCTCGGGATTCCCTGCCCAGTGCTGTGGGTGACAGGAGCTGGCAGCCTCTGCAGGCACAGCAGAAAGTGGCCTCTGGCCCGAGGGATGCTTGGAGAGGAGCCCACGGAGGGCTCCCTGCCATCCCTGCCAGTGGGTTGGGCGGCACAGCTCTAACTGCCCACAGGAATGCTGCCTGGGGCTGGGTCAGGGACGAGGTGAGAGGGCCGGACAGTCTGCAGTCATGGCTCTTCATCTGTGGCACACTTTGCTTGATTTGTTTTTTCAAAGCTAATGCCACTCAAAGGGACCCCTGAGGACATCTGCTGGGGTCAGCCTTGAGGACTTTCCACTCCTGTGCTTTGGGAAACAGGGGGTTTGGTTCAGAAAGCCCACCTGCCTTTTGGGCAGAGCATGGAGCCCACCTTGGTACAGCCTGGCATGAGCAGATCTCTCTGAGGCCACGTTTTCTTGGGGGAATTTCCGCATACACCAAACACAACTCAGTCTTGAAGCTGAGAGGGTAAGAGCAAAGCAGAGGCTCTGGTTAGACAAGTACTCCAGAGCTGTCAGTAATGGAGTGTGGGGGCTGCTGGGGTAGGTTTAAGGAAATCAGCTGGGAATAGATGAGAGATAATTTGCCTTATCAGAGTGCAATGAGCAGGTCTCTCTGGGCCTCTGAAATGACTGCCAGAAGGTGGGGAAGGCAGTGCAACCCAGAGCATGTGAGTGCTGGTGTGGGGACCCAGCTTCTTGGCTCTGCCATGACCCATCTAACCTTAAACAAGTCATCAAGAGATGAAATCATCTCCCTCTGCCTTGATTTCCCTTTGCCTGTCTCTGATATTTTAGCCCAACCGCCTCAGGCCGGGGGCTGTCTCATCCTCAGCAGTCACCTGATGCACAAAGGGTCAGGCCTAATGGAGCTGCCGTAAAGGAGGGTGTAAGGTTGCCTTCCCTCCGTGCTTGGAATCTCTGCAGAAAAGGCTTTGGCACATGGGAAAATCTTCAGGGCACTCTCTTCAGCAGAAAGACTCAGCTCCTGGCTCCAGAGAGCCCTGTCCTAGACGGTGTTTCACACCCCTGTACTGCCTCCTTTCTCAGAAAAGCCTGTAATTAGCCGTGGTTCCTCTCTTCACCCCACACATCAAGGCATGTTGCTGGTTTTTTTTCGGAATCCTGATCCTAGGAAGCCGTCAGCATCCAGGGAACTTTATCACACACACTCGAAATAACCCAGAAAGCTGCCAGCCCCATATTAGGGAATGAATTCCTGTCGGAAAGTAAAGTGAATGCAAAATTTATTGACAGGCTTCTGTGACTGCAGGCAGTTTGTGACCCAGCCCCCCCCCTTTACCTTCACCCCTCCCCGTGAACAACAACCCACCAACCCTGTTCAGTCGTGCAGCCTTTATATTTAGCATGTCTGGGTCCCTTTTCTCAGCTCCCAGCACTCGCAGTGCACACAGGACCCTTCCCAGGGGAACAACATACAAACTGTGGGCAAGGAGGTTGGCACAGTGCCCTCCCCATCTGCCCCACATCCCGCCCTCTCCACCCTCTCCAGTGGCTCAATACAAATGCACAGACTTAATGGGGAAAATAATCCAGCAAAAACGTCAAGACCCCAATGCCTGTCAAGCCTAAACCCTCTTTTCCTGAGCCCAAAGTGTGGCAGTGTCGCTGCTCTCATTGCCCAAGCGAAGGCAGGAGGAGTCGGTGGCTGAGCGGGAGGTGTACAGGAATGAGCTCCTCTGTGCTGCCAAGGACGGGGCTATCTCGCTCAATCATGTTAATCTTCAGTGACTAAGTTTCCCCATTTGTAAATCTCTGCCATCGCTGCAGCCTCCAAACGCCTTTCATGTCTGCTGGTGAGTTTCCTGGAGAGGTTCATGGAGCTTCTGTTGGAGTGTAAAATTCTGCTTGAAGCAGGCATTTGGGATACTTGCTTGTGACTTTTAACAAAAGGATTTGTTTATGAGTTTTGTTCTGCTCTTCCTTATGAGGAGGAGTAGGCATTCAGGAATACCATCCGTGAGGTAGCATGGGCTTAGGCGTGAGTTGCTGTAAGATGTGAAATGTCACTGTGCTATATCTGTATTAGGTTCTAGAGGAAAGCAGGCAAGTGTGGGATGTGCGTTAGCACTTGCATTGCGCACGGGAGCTTTTCCCTTGCAGTTTCCACAGGCGGCAGGTAACTCCAGCACCCTGCTGTGCCAAAGGACTGGGGCCACCAAAAGGCTCAGCTCTGAGGGCTGGGTCGGTCTGAGCAGGAGTTTCCAGCAGAGGAGGGTTTGGTTTGGTGGTTTGTGGCACACCCAGCTGTCCTCCCAATGCCTGCTGTCCTTTAGCAGTCGGCCGGCACCATCCGTCATACCCAGACACCATCAGGAAATGATTCCCAATCAATTATAATTGCTCTTCACCTACTTCCTGTATAAATCACTGGTGTTTCACTGCAGATGCCAATGAAACGGGGGAGTCTCTTCCCTCAACTTTGTGTGTGTGTCTCAGGCCCACCCACTGAGTTCCTTGGGATGGCCCTGCCATGCTGAGAAACAGCAGGTGATTGGGATTTAAAAGCATCAGTGTGTTTTATTGCTTCTGGAAGCAAGGGGTGGATGGGAGGAGGATGCTGTGTGCTTACCCCTTCTCTGGGGTCTGTTGGCAGGTGGGGAGAGGGGCTGCGAGGCAGAGCCCACACCTCCAGCATTCAGCTGGTGGCAGAGGGTTTGTGCAGAGACATTGGCAGCAGAGATCTCATTAACGCTGGATTAGGTCCTAAAACAGTCTTTCCCAATGGGATCCTGGGTGGAGTTTACTAGATAGGTGTTCTACCTTTTTTATTCTTTCTTCTTCTCCTTCCTCTCTTTCCTTGTTTCTTCTTCTTCATCTCCTCCAGACTTGTTTGTTTGTTTAGCACGGAGAGGGGCTGCTGTTCAGAGCTGGATCTGAAGCCACGTCTGAGACCTGCTAAGGCAGGAGGGACCTAATGCTGTTCGATTTTTTCGTGGTATCCAAACACCACGAGCTCTTCTGTTGAAATCTCAGCAACCTGTAAGATGGGCTGAAACACCTTTGGGGAAGGGAAGGTCAGAGCCTGAAATATCCTCTTGGCTGCGGGGCGTGTGGCTGTGGGTGTGTGGTGGTGGTGGTGGTGGGGAGCGCGCCGGGGCAGGCGCGGGCGGCTGCAGCGACTCCCAGCAGGATGAGTATTTTATGGAGTCCTCAGAAGTCCAAAGTTATGTGTGTTTGTTAAGCGCCGTAACGCTGAGTTTATTTAATGTGGTTTTAACTGCCGCACGCTTTTATAAATCAAAATAATTAAAAATAATAAATTTGAAGGTTAAACAACAGCTTGTGCTGTGGCGAAGAGGAGAGGGAATGTCTGCGGGCTGTCTTTGTGGGGAGGGAAGCAGGGGTTCCTGGCGGCTCACGTCGCTCAGGGCACGGGGGCAGGTTCCAGGCTGCTGGAGCAGGGAGAAGGCAGGGCCAAAGTCCAGGCTGTGGCTCGGCCATATCTTTTCACACCCTGTCAAGGCCATCATGAGGAAAAGCATATCCAAGGGGCAGTGGCAGCCCCAGTTGTGTCTTCATGACAGCCCAAGATCCCTGGTTCTCTCCCTGTTCTCCTGGTTTAAAAGCACCTACAGACACTTGGGTTTGCCATCCTCCTCATAGGATTTTCCGGCTATCGATATTCTTGTTGTTGCAGGGCATTTCTATTGATGCCACATCTCAGCCTGCATTATTTACACAGAGCTATTGAATCTGTCCCAGTATTCAGGACAGCCTGACAGAACCCAGCCTCCCTCTTTAAAGGTTAAACAAGCTGGGTCCCCTCACAACATGGGCTTGGGAAACACAGGGATCCGACAGCCACCTCCCTCAGCTTCCCCCTTTCATTTTAGCTCAGAAGGGTTACCCTGAGGCGCCTGGGACTGGGAAGTGGAGGGTGCTGGAGAGTGTGTGTGTCTCTTTAAATGCTCTTTGTGTCAGCGTGATAAGGAATTTGATGGCTTTATCAGAAATACCAAAGCTTTATTTAGCAGGGTGAGGCGAGCGCCACTCGGCTCCACACAATCTGCTGATAAATTGGGGAAAAAAAAAAAAAAAAAAAAACAGGCAGGGGGGGAGGAAGGTCTAAACTTTTCCTGATTGTTTTTGGGCATGGCCCAGCTTCCAGGGGATGTGGAGCTGGACACAATCCCAACCTGACCACAGCCACTCTGGATGGTGAGGCCAGGTGTGTATTAATGTTCTTGCTTGAGTCCAGAGCCCTTGTAAAGGACAGAGGCAATTGGGATTTATCTCGTTGTGTCTTTTGGTGTCCCCACTATTCACTTGGTTGTTCCTCCCATGTAGTCCTTTTCCTCTCTTGTCCCCAGTTTGCTGTATGTCTCATCTTCCCTTTCCCTTCCACCCATGGTACTCAAACATTTTTGGCCAACAGCTGGGCTGCAATACAAGCCTCTGGATATGAAGGCCTTATTGTTCTTTCAGTGTCCCACAGACTATGGATCTCAACAAAAGGTGTGGGTATCACTGGTCCCTGGCTCTCACCTCCTTTACCTGGACTTTGCCTGCCAGGTTATGTGAGGGGAAGGCCCAGGCAACAAGGAGGAAAGGAAAGGTGTCTTACAGAGCCATGAGGCACAGTGTGGAGGGGACTTGTGCAAAATATTCCTCCTGCAGCACAGGATGGGCAGGGAGCTCACAGCTGGAATGGGAATCATCCCCCAGATCAGGTCTCTGCCAGGCTGGGTTGCTAATTCAGCTGCAGGACAGGCTGACACCTGAGTGACATATCCACCCTGGGATCTTTCTGTCCTCCCTGCCCCACAGGGCTGTGAGAGGATGTCTTCCAGTACTCCCTCCAGTGCTCCTGCTGGTGGGCATACCTTGGAGAGGGAGTAGATGAGATTGAGTTGTTTTGGGTGAGCTGCTGCTCTCCCACAGCAGATACATAATCTGATTTATCTATTGCAGACCCCCATATCATGGGGACCCCCTGCAGTGAGGGCAAAGCCTAGTCACAGAATTCTTTCCTCAGCTCATTGTTGATGGGTTTAGTTCTGAGTGAGGAGCCTGAGATCATGACCCCATCCTGCCAGCACTGCGTAGTGCCTGTGCTGCTTTGCTTCTAAATAGGCTAAACCTTGATTCGGTGGTTAAATCACAGAACTGGGAGTGAAGTCTCCTGGTCTGCAGCCACAGCTCTTCCACCAGCTCCCCCATGGAAATCTGCTCCTTCTCCTTGCCTCTGTGGGAGCACTCCATGCACAGGAGCAGAGCAGCACCCAGTTTGCAGCAGAGCGAGGACTGGGCAGGGCTTTCCAGAGGATGCCCATTGCCATGGCTCCAACAAGGCTGAAGGAGCTGTGCTGCCTTACTCAAACAAACATGGTTCTGCAGCACTGGGATCCGGGCTGGGAGTGCTTGAGGCAGAGCCAGTGTTTCTCCTGCTCCGTGTTTATCATTAACACATGACATTATTATATATCGTTGCCATGTTTTGTTGTTCATCGCGTGCCTGCTCGCAGGCCACACACATTGTGACAGCTCTGGTCCCTTCCTGATCTCGTGCTTCCACACCTTTTCTTTCCATCTTTCTGTTCATTCTTACTCCTCCTCTTTCCTTTCTCCCTTTCTTTTGATTTTCCCTCTCTCCTCGGCTTGCACGCACGCACACTCACAAACACATACACACACAAAGCCCTTTCACAGTTGGATCATCTGTTCTTGGCTCTCGCCCACATCTCTTTTTGATGTGGTTTCTCGAGGGTTTGGGCCAAGTCCCCCATTTCTCTCTCTGACATCAGGAAGCCTGCTGCAGCCTCTGATTCCAGCCGGATCTGGTTAACTCTCTTAGGAAACCTTGCCACCTACCAGAGTAACCCTGGTGCTGTAAGCCTGGCCGGAAAGGAGAGAGAGGCTTGGGCTGTGCTGCGTTACAGCCTCATGTTCTGGACGGTTACTCGTGATTTACACTGATGTCCTGAGGACAGAACAAGGACCTGAGCTGATGCAGCACAAGTGCCTGGAGGCTGTGGAGCTGCTCCTTCTGAAGGTGTTTCCCTTGCTGGGCTTGTGTGGTGCTTTTCCCCCACAAAGCTGGCTGCAGAGGGGACAGTGCCTGGAGCTCCAGGCAGGGCTTTGGCTCTCAGCTCCCATTTTGGGGCTTCTTGTAAGGATGTAAAGCACATTTAGTCTTGGTCTCAGCCTGGGGCATCTTTTGGCTTGCTTGAAGCCCTGTCTGGTGCATCACCGTCCCTCTAGTTACTGTATGGGAAGGCAACATGTTCACTGGAGCACCGTGTCAGAGGGAACGTGGTCCCCGGGAATTGCAGCTGTCGGTCCCGGAGGCGATTCCTCCTCCTTTGGAAGGCGGCGTGAAGGTGCTGTGATTGTGACAGGGTGAGCAGACAAGTTCAGAAGAGGCTTAACAGCAGCCGGGTTCCAGTGAGCCCCGTTCCCTGTGAGGTTTCGGAGCTCCGCGGTCACTTTTGGGGCAGGGGCGCTCCCGAGTGCCCCGTGTGTGTGTGTGAGCCTGCGGAGCGCTGCTGGCTGCGCTCGGAGAGCGCTGGAGTGCCCTGGGGGCCGCTGGGGAGAGGCTGCACGGGGCAGGGGCACACCGGCAGGGACACAGCCTGCTCCTCTCAACACCCTGCTCCTCAGCTCCTGCTCAGGCTGCCCTCGTGGCTTGACTCAAATCCTGTTAAGTCGGCAGCAAAACTTTCACCAGCCTCGGTCAAGAGCAAATATTTTCAGTCAGGTCAGTTCCGGGGCCAGGGATGGGGTTAGGAGAGAAATACCTGAGCGACGGTTTGCTTTAGTGGAATGGGGAGAGAAGTGAGAGTAGATTGCTTTGGGCATGGGTAATGGGGCATGGAGACCTCGCTGACTCAGCCAGCACTGCTGACTCTGTCCTGGTCACTCAAGCTGCGGCTGCCTGTGCTCCTGTCTGAAATGAGCCCATCATGTCAGCCTGCTCCCCAGCAGGATCATGTCCCCTGCCACAAAGCATCTTCCCATGTGGCACTAACTGGCCACACCAGCCTGGAGCCAGGGCCAGAGGGGCCGTGGAGCTTCTCTTGCAGCTCAGTGACAAGGTGGGGTCAGTTTGCCCCATGGCTGCCCACGCAGCCCACACACAAACTTTGCTGATGATCCTGGGCTAAATTTGTTCCCTTCTTAAAGGAAAATTTGTATAGAATGGGCTAAAAGGCCTCAGGCTCCCCCAGTGTGGGTCTGGGGTGCTGGGACAGCACAGCTCCTCCCTGAAGCTGGCTAATAGAAATCAGTCCTGATTAGGATTAGTCCAGCCAGCACTGAGCTGGCAGGCTGATAATCTAATAAAAATTCCCAGGATTGGTTTACTCTGGGGAGGATTTGCGCTGGACGCGGGAGGAGCAGGATTAGCCCAGCTGTGTGAGGGGAGGGAGGGCAGCCCAGGGTGGGCAGGGAGGCTGCCGAGAGGGTGGGGGGAGCGAGACGGACAGCACGAGTAAGTGGAAGTGACAGGGTCAGACCGGGCCTTTGTCCTACAGCCTGATTAGAGAGTCTGCCCCCAGTTTCTTACACTTTGGGATGTTGTCGGACAAACTGGAGCTTAAATCTGTCAGAGTGCAGTAGAGATTGGAGTTGACATCCCAGGAACATATTCCTTGCTGTGCAGAAATCCAGCCCTGCTGGGAAAATGTGAAATGCCCATCCCAGCCCCCTCTGAGCTGGAGGAGATGAGCTCAACTTCTTCCTTCAGCTGTGTTGGGTGGTTGAGGCTTGTCCAGAAGCTGGGATCTGCCATGAGTGGTCCATGTCCAGCTCCAGGCTGGTCTCTCCAGCTTCCTCCCTTGAGGGAGAAGTCCTGGAAGCCAGGTTGTTGCTCTCCAGCTGAAATCACCAGGCTTTGTTTAACGTGGTGGCAAAGGCACCCACTGTGTGTGAGTGGGAACTTGGCAGGAGATCCCTGTTCCTCCAGGGAATCTCGGGGTGTGCAGAAAAGCTCCTTAGTAGGCAGTGAGGAATGGGGAGGCTGCGGGCAGGGACTCTTCAGGCCGGGGATGCCAAGGATTTCTTGGGCTGCTGTTGTTGAAAAAGACCCTTAGTAGGGGAGGCAGAGCAGGAAGGTAATGGTCAGGCACTATTAGCCAGACCTCAGCTGTGCAGGCACTGAGAACACAGTTCACAGAGTTGCTGGTTTTCTGGCAGCCCTGTGAGGGCTCCATGGCCCACGTTGGGTTGTGTGGAGAGCTGCTGGTGTGTCTGGTGCAGTGCACAGGCTTGGGGAGCTCCCTCAGCCCTCGTGTGGCTGCTCCAAAGGGGAGCCCAGGGCACCTTCCTGCTGCAGGGCTTCTCAGCCTACAGTCCCTGGAAAGACTGTGAGAAACAGAAGGAACCCCCAAAATGTGTGTGTCCATTCCTATCATTTTTAAGCAAGAGCATGTGGGGGAAGAAGAACAAAGACTCCAAGTTTTCACCTCAGTGTTGAACAAGGTGATCTGTGGATTGTTCCAGGTGTGTTCTAGTGCAGTGTCTGAAGGTGCCCCATGAGCCTGCTCTGGCTGCCTCAGCTGTGCAGGGTAATGCTCCTGGACACAGCAGGAGAGGAAGGAGCGCCCCAGTCTCCTGAACTCAGCCTTCAACTCTCCCTGTTGCTGTGTTCTTCTCCACTTAACTCATCTGGACCGACTGTTCTGTTCCTTGCCTGGGAAGTTCACAAAATCCCAGATTCTTTATATGTCTTATCCCTCAGGGGACACTGAAGAGAGACCCTTCAGAGCATGAACTGGGGAGTCCAGCCTGGAGCAGAAGAACCAGAGCAGCCACTCCAGATGTTCCTGGACATAAGGCAGGAGCTGTATATGATGCAAACCCTCCCCTGGAATCAGAACTCCACAGGGAAATGTCCTCAGAGCTACAGAGGGTGCAGATTGTGTGAGGGTTTTTTTTCTCCTTTTAACAGCTGCTGCTCCTGTGGATGGGCTGGGGCATTTCCCAACTGAGGGGATCTGTCTGTGGACCGGCTTCCAGGGGTCTGGTGGTTGGTTGGGACACACTCCCCTCAAAAAATCCCCAACAAAACAGGAAAGAAAGAAATAAAAATACCTCTAAGATGGAACCAGGATAACTAAATAACAAGAGCCCTGTCCTCTCCAGGCTCGGGTAGCTGCATATATGATTGTCAACTTGATGAAATCCCCCCGGATGTAATGAGCTGATTTTCTGCTGTTAATATTGCATCTGCTGATGAAGGATTCGTTAGGATAATGGAACGAAGCTAAAATATAAATGACTCGCTGTCAAGAAGCAGCTTTTGCTTGTGTTCTCCTGACAGTTCCTGGGCCACAGCGAGGGAGTTCTGTGTGCTCTGCACACGGGGGTGAGGTGTGTGTGATGGTGGGGCCCTGCGTGGGCAGGGACACACGTGTCAGAGCGTGTTCCCCACTGCCTGGGTACCCGGGACCCACGGGGCAGTGGGGCACTGCTGGCATTCTCTGTGCCAGAGGGGCCAGAACGACGCTGCCATCGGGGAGCAGCAGCCAGGGAAAATGGTTCCTTTGCTGGGCTGAGGCTGCCAAGGGCAGGGAGGGAACCTGTGCTGCTGGAACAGTGTCTGTGCCTCCACTCCAGGTCGCTTTTGGATCTGGCATGTTTCTTTTCCCCTTCAGTTTTGTTGCCAAAGTTGCTGTATTTTCTTTCTGAACATGAGAAATCAGTGTAAGCTTGTTAGAAAGTGAAACTGATCTTTCCTCACAAACCTTTTGCAAAGGCAGAGTGTTATTTTCATTGGAAAATGCAAAAAGGACCTTGATAAAAGTGGTTGTCATTGCTGAACGGTAGCCCAACATCTGAGCAGCCAATCTCAAGGTTCCACTGTTAGTGTGGGGAGATGGGGCTGGTTTTCCTTGCAGAAAGTCACAAAGGAACCAGCTGTGTCATTGAGGGGATTTGAACTTTGATGCAGTTCCACACACATGTCCCCAGCAGTACTTTTTGCTCCTGTCTCAGGGCTGTGCACATCCCTGAGCCCGTGTTAAATCTTTGTTATCAGATGTGCAGGGAGAAAACCCTTACAGAATACCTTTAAAGAACACCCTTTCAAGTACCTTTGGTATCTCTGACTTTCTGTACATTTAGTAACAGCATTAACCAAAATATGACATTGCCAAACACTTCCTTTTACCCTGTGCCTGAGGGCATTTGGTGTTTTCCCTTCAAGTCCATGTTCCTGGACACATGAGAATCTCAGCTTTCACTGTTTGTTTGTTTTTTTTAGTTTTTAATCACATTTCTTGCTCTTCTGATTACCAAGGAGGAAAAGAAAAAGATTGAGAGCATGAACCATAATGGCTCAAAAATGAAATTAAAAAAGACCTTGTTTTCCATTATTATTTTTCAAATCACATTTTTCAGCCAGTAATGTCGGGGATTGTAGCAGTGATTGTATTGTTTCCTCGAGCAGTTTTTCTGGAGGTGTGAGCTGGTGGTGTCCCAGCCCCTCTAACCTGCACAGCTTTGGTGGGTGTCTGGTGCACAAAGCCTGGCCCAGCACTACTTTTGGGGAGTTCCTCTCCCTGTTCAGACTCCCCTAGCAAGGAACATTGCTGGTTTAATTGAATCATTCTTTACAAAAGACCATGAATATCAATGATGGGGGAGGGGGGAGACACAATGAATATGATGCTGGAAATTTTGCATTGAAATATGTTTGATGGAAAACGGCTCTCTGACCAAGTGCAGTTGGGAGTGTATGTGGATAAACTTACACGTAGCGCTTTTCCAACCTTTTTGTGAAAACATTTCTTTGCTTCTCTTCATGATAAACACTGCACTGAAGAAATATTTCAGCTAAAAGATTACTTTTCCCAAGGTCTTTGACAGGAATAACAACCCTTTTCTTCTCAGTGTTCCGTCAGAATTTGAGTTGTGTAAATATAAGAACATGAGTGAGGTGGAGTGGTTCCTGCCCTAGGCAAGGGTCAAGGAAGCCCAGGCTCCATCCCTGTCCTGTCCCACTGCATCCCTAAAGATGGCTTTGCACCAGGACTCCAGCGTGCCAGAAAATGCAAAACAGGGACATTTTCCAGATCAGAGTTATTCCCAGTGGGAAGCTGGTGCTGAAAAGGTGGAAAGCCTTTTGTGCTTCCATGCTTTCTATTGCATAAGCTTTGAGTTCCCAGCCTCGCAGAGGAAGAAGCTGGTGAACAGTTTGCAGTGTCTTTGCTGCCTCTTGGCAGCACACAGTCAGTCCCAGGCAACTGGAATCATGAGCTGGACTCCAAAACTGTGAGATCATGCTGGAGGTTTGGAGATGGAGCAGCAAATGCCAAAGGGTATGGCATTCTTGGACTTGCCTTCTGAGTCCTTCAGCCTTTCTGGGCTTTTCCCTGCACAATTATCCTTGGCAAGGGGGAGGAGGTGGGCAGGGAGGTCTGACCCGCGTCCGTCCCTCTTGGCATCTCTGAGGCTTTTTATACCAGTTGCTTGAGGGCAAAGAGCCAGCTCCTGAGCCAGCAGCACAGCTCAGTTGGTGTCAGCAGGGCCTCCCTGGTTCACACCCGCTCGGACTCTCCTCCGGGCTCAGGGAGACTCTTTTGAGGAATTTGGTCACGAATCGAAGCCCAGCTTGGCTGGGGCAGAGTGTCTGTGCCAGGGGAGGGTCCCTGTGGGCTCTGGGGCTCGCCGGTGTTGGGCAGGCTGGACCCACAGCAACCAGCCCTGGGGGAGATCACAGACCCCTCTCCCCAAACCCTCTGCTTGGGTTTTTCCCCCATTTCCACTCTTTTCCAGGTACCCCAAAGCCTAACAAGCCCCATCACCTCTTCCCACATACCAACTCTCCTGGCCATTACTTGGAGCATATATATGTGTTTCTATGTGTCACACTTATTTTTTTCCTGGGGTCCCCTGCTTCATCATTATCTTAATCACTGTTGTGTTAAGTTTCATGCTTCCTTTGACCTTTATTTTCGGCCTGGTTATGCTGTTTATCTGCCTCTGACACTCGTCCCCTGGTGCTATTGCCAGGGAAACCCAGCACAGAGGCCTTTCCCTTTTCCCCCCACCCCCTTGTCCCTTTCTGTTTCATTTTTTTCTTTCCTCTTTTTTTTTTTTTCCCTTCTTTTTTTGTTTTTTGTCTTTTAACATGGTTTTCCTAAAAAGTTTTTTAATCAATCAAATTTGAGGCAGAAAATAGGCTTGGTCACGCCTGGTCCCTGGGTCGTGTGACACTCCCTGAGGGTCCTGACAGCTCCTCAAAGGGGGCGGCCGGGCCGGGGAGGGGGCTCGGCAGCGTTTCCCCAGGACAGGGCCGGTTTCCATGGCACTGCCCCCTCCTCTCTGCCATCCGTGGGGCTGGGGCTCCTGCACGGGGGCTCTGGGAAGCGTGTGCGTGCGGGGCCCGAGGGGCTGCCCCGCAGCTGCCCGGCCTCTCTGCCCCCGCAGCTCGTGGGAGCCGCATAATCAGCGCCTGTTCATAAATGCCCCATTTTTCATCCCCGTCCGAGGCATGTGCTGCGAGCGAGGGGCTGCGCTGCCGCTGCCCTGCACACGCCTGGCTCTGCTGCCCCGCGGCCTGGCAGGTGCCCCCTGCTCTGCCCAACACAGCCCGTGCCCCCCCGGCTGTGGCAGCCCCTGTGGGGTTGGGGGGCAGCGAGCACGGAACCAGCCCCACGGCGGTGTCAGCGGCTCCCGCTGCTGCAGGGCCTGCGCTCGGCACGTCCCTCGACATCCCCAGGTCCTCCCTTCTTCCCTCACCTTCGCCTCTCTCCACCCTGTCCTGCGAGACCACTTGCCCTTCTGCTGCCTTCATCCCAAGCTCTGCACCTGGGATTTTAAAACCCTTTTATCCACACTCCCCCCCAAGTTCTCTTCTGTCCCTCTGCCGCCTCCTGCCCTTCTTTTCCCCGTACCCTTTCCAGTTCTCCATTCGTGCAGGGTCTTTTTCTTTCTCTCTTTTTTATAATTAATGATTAGTTTTAATTGGTTTGCTTAGGCAGCCTGACAGCAAATTAGCAGGAGCCAGCCCTTGGCTGCCGAATGCCAAGTTTGGGGACTGCTGTGCTTTCCAGAAGCTGTGGTGGGAGGTGAAAATCTCAGGATCCCCCCTTGGCACTGCTCTCCTGTTGTGCTGGGCTGTGCTGTGAGGTGGGATCCGAGGCCTCTCCTGATCCCAGGTGCCCTCAGTGCTGGGAAGCTGTGATGGGCAGTGGATGCTGTCCCTGTCCCTCTGTCCCCTGCCTGGCTCCAGCACTCTGAGGTGGCCGATGGGCACTGAGCTGCAGGGTAACCTCCAGGATGGCCCCTGTCCCTTTCCCACTGCCCAGAGCTGGCTTTCCTCCTCCTTTTTGCATCACCTGTACTGAGCTGGGCTCTGCTCAACAGGTTTGAGCAGAGGGGTCAGGGTGAGAGGCAGGGCAGGATCCCCCTGGAGAGTGCTGTGCCAAGGGGAGTCCTCGGGCAGCAGAGCAGGCAGCATTGCCTGGAGCTGAAGGCAGGTAATGGGGACGGGGTGGGAAGGGAAGGGGGGTTTTGCTCTTTTCCTCCTTAGCAGTGATTTCCCTTTGCTTTGCTTTTCTTTTCTTTGCCTTTTTTATAGCTCCCATTTTTCTTTTTTATGAGAGAGAAACTGCAGGGTTCTCCCAGGGCTGGGAAGAGCGTTTGGTCCCAGGCTGCTCCCAGCCAGATGGAGGGGAAGAGAAGGGGGGCAGTGGGCCTGTAATCCTGGGAGGAGAGTTTTCCTGGTTTAAGAGGATTGGGATGGAGTCTAGGACATTTCAGAGTGTTGCTTTAGGAAGAAGGGGCAGACCATGACCTATTTGGGATGCTTGTTAATTTTCAGCACAAAACTTTGCTGCGAGCAGTGGCCCTACAAGTGTGGATGGAGTTGGTTTGTGTTGCACTGCTGGTCCTGCCTTGTAATGGCAGCCAAGGAAGGGTTCCATTTCCTCTCCTTCAGCCCGTGCCTTTTTCCCTGAGCAGCCCAAGGCTGGCAGGAGATGTTGGGTGAGTGGGACTGCACAGCTGGATCTGTAGAGCAGCTAGGGTATTCCAGCCCTTCTGCAAACCAAGAAGGCTTGTTGGGCTGGTGACAGCAGGGTGTGTTTCTTGTCCTTCTCAGTTGTCCTTCTTCAGGTGTTAATCGATGCTTTTGCCCTTACTGGACACCAGTCCAACCCTTCAACGGAGTGTTAATGTCTACATATGCCTTTTGAAAGGGATCCAGAGCACATGTAGAGCTGAAATTAGAGGGATGTGCTGTCTTCCTGGGATTTCTGTCAGAGAGGGACAGCCTTTTTGTCAGTCACAGAGGTCCCTGCTGCATTCCAGATTCATGAAAGATGGAAGCCAGCACAAACACGTCTGCTCTCAGATCTGTGTGTTGTTCAGCTGTGAGTGTGCTGGCAAACACCCTGCTGTGATACCTCTCTGCAGGCTGGCCCCTGTCCCAGAGGCTCGTGTGCTTGGGGCTCTCTCAGGTGCAGACTCTGGTGGTGCAGGTAGAGGCTGGTGCTGTGTGGGCATCCCACGGGCTCGGGCTGTGCTCACAGGGCCTGCCCGGGGCCCACAGCTCTGCACTCCCATGCAGCTCCTGTGGTCTCCCTGCCATCCTGATGGCACCCTCAGAGAGGCCCTCACACACCTGTTGCTGGTGGTTTGAACCTTAGCTGAGCTTTGGGCCTCTGCAGAGCAAGGCAAGGGGTGAGTCTTCCTGTCTTGAGGAAATAGGGAGAGGGATGAGAAGTGTGGAAAAATATTTGCTGGAAAAGGCGTTGAGACCTCACAGCTCATTTCACTTTTAGGTGATCTTGGCTTATTCCCAGAGCTGACGTCCATGCAGTAGCAGAAGATACATTAGATTTGCAGCAAAACTTCCATGTTCTTTGCACTTGGGAAGTCTCCTTTTCCTTTTCACACACACCTCCCCTCTCAGAAGGTGTTTTTAAACCCTTTTTAACTTTCTTGTAGGCTGTTTACATTTTACTGCCCTTGAGTGAGCTGGAAGGAGGTGGCCCCACGCTGTACACCCTCATGTGCTAGCACGGCTGGGACAGATCCATGTCACTTGTTTGCCAGTCCCATGTTGGCCAGTGCAGAGGAGGAAGTGATGCTCGGCAGTTTTTTGCCAGGGGATGCCTGGGCCAGGCTGGGCGTGTGACCCCACACCCAGACCCTGTGCCATGGCTGCTGCTAGGGAGGCACTCGTGGCACTCAGAGCTCAGGGATGGGCAGCTCTAGGGTGGCTGCATTCCCTCCTGCAGGGCTGAGTGCAGGGTGCTGGCTGCTTGCTTTGTGGCTTGCCAAGTTCATTGCTCATACCACACTGATCAGGACAGTTTCAAAACTTGGGAGTGCCACTGGAGTGACAGGCACTGTACAAAGGAAGCCACAGCTCCCCTCCCCAGGAGAGCAGCCAGCCCTCTCCCTGGTGTCCAAGCCGTCCCCTCCCTCCTGGTTTTAGCAATGTTTGTGCTAGAATTCCTCTCCCTTTCCAGTTCAGAGGCTCCATGACAATCATGTAGTTGTTGACAGCTGAAGGGCAGCTGAGGATCACCAGCTGTTCCACCGTAGAGCTGCAGGAGGGAAACTGAGGCATGGAGCTGGAGGTGCCTAAAGATGCCCCCAGACCCCCAGAGTGACCCACTGAGGGGTGACCCTTGAGGGGTGACCCACTGAGGGGTGACCCCTGAGGGGTGACCCGCCGTGGGCTCTGTGGCTGCCAACACAACCACAACTTGCATTACGAAGCAGAGCGGGTGGCACGGGAAGCGGTGGTGCCTCCTGAGCTGCCCGGCCGTGCCCATGGGCTGTCCTGCTGCCCTCGCTGTGCTCTCCCTGCCCCTGGCAGCCCGGCTGGCCGGTGTGCCCGGGCCCTGCTCGGTTGGCAGCCCGAGCTGGCTGCTTTAAGGCCGCCCGCCGGGGATTGCGCCGTGCCAGCCTTCGCAGCGAGAGCCGCTCCCGCTTCCCCCGCGGAAAGTTTCTGCCCAATTGTTATGTGCGATCCGATCTGAAAGTTGCTCTCTAAGCTTCTTGTCACATTTTGACTTAATGAAGTGCAACTGGAGTGGGAATTGGGGTTCATCACGCCAGTCTCACTGCGCTCCCTTGTTGTCAGAAAACAGGGGCGGTTGGGGACCGTAATGCAACGCTGCAAGTCGTTATCATTCCGGTCAGTCTGTTTAACACAAAATTAAACAAAGAACTAATTAGTGCCTCATGAATTAATAAATGCGCAGTTGCCGGGTAGGAAGGGGAGGAAGGAAAAAAGGTTGTTGAAGGAAAGATACTGAAAAAGTCGAATTAGGATGTTGTGTCAAGGGGAAAAAAAAAATCTGAGTCCACTTTGGCGAAGAGTTTGGATCCATTGGTTTCCTTGGAATGAGCTCCCCTCCTCCTCCTGTGTCCTGCTCTGGAGCAGCAGTGAAGGGCATGCTCAGGAAGAGGCAGCCTTTCAGTGCCTCTTCAGGGAGCTAATAAGGAAGATGGGGACAAACTTTTTAGCACAGCCTTTAGTGATTGGGGTGATGGTTTTAAACTGAAATAGGGACAATTTAGCCTAGATATAAGGAAGAGAATTTTTATGGTGACGGTGGTGAGGCCCTGGCACAGGTTGGCCAGAGAAGCTATGGCTGCCCCATTCCTGGAAGTGTCCAAGGCCACACTGGATGGGGCTTGGAGCAGCTTGGGCTAGTGAAGGTCTCTAAGCTTGGACTACATGGCCTTTGAGGTTCCTTCCAACCCAAACAATTCTAGGATTTTATGATTTTCCAGTGATGATCCCTAGAAGCTGGAACTGGTGTCCAGTAGCCACATATAAATATTTACACAAAGCATATGTGGAAGCTGAGAGGTGTGGGGTGGACACCCGTGGCTGGAATGGAGGGAGGCTTCAAAGATGGTCCCGGTGAGCAAGTCTCCTCTCTTTGTCTGACGTTTTTTTTCCTGGAGAATCCATGATTGACACAGTAACAGTGTGTAATCTCGGATTAACGATGTCCCAGCAGTGCTCCCCCTGCTCCTTGCCCTCCCTGCCCCTTCCCACGCGGAGCCGTGCCGTGCCGTGCCGTGCCGTCTGTCCGGCGTTCCCAGCTCGGGACTGGACCCGGGGCCGTGCCCGCCGCCCACCCGGCCCCGCAGCCCCGCAGGTGCCGTGCCGTGCCACGCTGCCAGCGAGCGGGCTCGGCCCTGGCACATTGTCAGGCAGGGAAGCAGAGCTGGGGGAGGGAAGAGTCCATCCTTAAGAGGACATGTCAAGTACAATTAGCGTTATCTGTCTAAATATGTACTGGGAACACAGAATACAAGAGGAGGCCTGGCTGGCTTTAATGGAGACATATGCAAGGTCATATTGCCTCATACAATCCCCCAATCTGATTTGGGGATTACACATTCTAAGTAAATTGGCGTTATTCCTCTTGCATCATTGATAAGCTGCGGCCGAAAGAAGAGGAGTAAAAAAAAAAAGAAAAGAAAACAATTAAAAACTCGAACCCAAGAAGTGACCGTGTGCAGGGGTGAGGGAGTGAAGGCAGGGAGAGTTACAGGCAGAGAGCTCGGGAAAAGGGGGAGAGAACAAAAGGGAGGGAGAGAAAAAAGAGCGTGACAGAGTGGCAGAGAAAGCAGTGGAAAGAGCAAGGAAGAAAGGGAGAACAAAGGGAAGGAAAAGGTGGGAGAAGGGATGAGAGAGCCAGAAGGACCGAGGGTGCCAGGGTGGGAGAAGCTCCTCAAGTGGGGGAGCTGTTACTCCAGCCCTGCCCTCAGCCTTGTTAGCACCAGGATTTGAGTGGGAAAGGAAGGAGCCAGGCTGGTTATGCATCTTCCTCACCCGAGGGGCTCCCTGCACTCTGTCCATCCATCCATCTGGGATATCTCACCAGCTCCTTCCCCCTCTGAGTCCCAGCCAGCACCGGGCATCTATCTTTGGCAGTGCAGGAGTGTGAGTGACAGGAGGGGCCAGGGCTCTGGAACACAGGGGCAGCACATAGTCCCCTGAGCCCAGACCCTCTCACTTCTGCCCTCTGAGGGGCAAAAGAGGGTCCCTACAAGAGGCTGGGTTGTGGGCACACTGGTGTACCCAGGCAGGGAGCGTGCAGAGAGCTGGATTCAGCCACAGGCTTGCTGTGTGTGACCTGGGGCAGTTTGTGATTCCACTGCCACTCTGGGCTCTTGTGAGAGCTGTTCTGGCAGGGCTGCAGAGCAGGGGCTGCAGAACGGCCCAGGCACCCTCACCACTGTGCAGAGGCCACGCTGTGCTCCCGGCCCCCTCCCAGCTCTGGGAGAGGGAAGTCCCTGGCTGGCTGTGGATCAATCCTCCCCCTCCCATGAGCTCTCCTCCTGAGCAGGATAACCCCCTCCAGAAGTCTCACGGCACGCCTTTTATGCTCTGTCACATTTTTGGAACATATGGTTTTAAATAATTCAATTTACTTTTCATGTGTTTTGCTGTGACTTTTTTTCCCCTGTCCCTTTTCTCTTTCCTCCTCACTCTCTGGATTCTCCAGGGCAGAAAATGCACAGATGAGTGTGTAAGAGGGTTTGGTGCCCTGGGGTTCCATCCTGCACCCCGTCATCTTGTGCCCCACTGGTGTGCAGGGGAGGCCTCAGCATCAGCACACGGGTGAACCTGTGGGAAAGAGGGGTCAGCAGAGGAAATGGGAAGATTGGGAAGGGAGCAGAAGGCAGTCTTGGATGTGTGGGCAAAGCGTGGTGCAAACCAGTGCAAGGTCTGTCTCGGGTACCTGAGGAGCAGGATTCAGACCAGCAATAGCTGCTCTCTGTATGTGACATTGCTCCCCACCCTCCTTAGGAGCCTCTTGCACAGAGAACTGCCAGAGCACAATGTGTCTGGTGGGGTGCATGGCACTGTGGGGTACAGCCAGGAGCAGGAAAGCATTTTGTGCCCTTGTGGGGTCTGAATGTCCCAAGCTGTCCCTGCTTGCAGCTGGGTTCTCACCCAGGTGTTGTGACTGTCTGTGCTTTGGCTCCTGGTCAGATGTGCCCTGTGTGTTAACTGCATCCTTTCTCTTCCTTCTGCAGAATGAAGTGAATTTAGAGCTAAAAACGAGGCAAGAAACCAGGCCTTGAAATCTCCGAAAGGTAGGAGAGACTTCAGACTGCAATGGGTATGTCACTACGCCCTCCTGGGTTCTCTTTTCCTCTGCGTGTCTCTCACACTCACAGCCTGCTCACTGTGGCCGTGTCTGCACTAGAACTTCTGGGGTTGGACCATTGCTACTTACAGAGCTGAGTACAGGAGAAGAGCTATTGCAGACATGACCTGTGTATGTCCTAATGCTGTCTTTGTCTTTGTACACCAGTTGTTCTGGCACCTGCTTTTGTCACTGTGGGTTTTCCTCAATATCTTCTCTCCTTCCTCTACCTTTACAGATAAAAAACTGTTTAAGGGTTTTGGTGAGAGGGTGCTGCTTTATCTTCATCCATGTGGGCTGGGGGAGATGGATAAGGTCCTTTCACTGAATAGGATGCAGTCTCCATCTACTGTGAAGTTTTGCTGAGCTCAGTTCACATAATTCAGATGGTGATGTGCATGTTCTCCTCCTCCTCTGGCACAGCTTTATCTGCTCAGACTGCAGCACCGTGGTGTTAGGATGGAAGGAGCTCTGTCTCTGGCAGAATCCTGACTTTTCTGGGTTTTTCCTTTACCTAGACCCTCATGGTCTGTCTTACTGCAAAAAAAACCCCAGCTTCATGGTCTCCTAGAGCTGGGTCATCACTTAGTCTACGTCTGATAAGAGTTAGAGGCCCAGAGCCCAGGGAAATGAAAAGTGAATGTGTCTCTTCAAGGCCTCATCTCCACATGCTGGGTCAGAGACCCGCCGTGCCACCTCAGGTGATGGTTACTGAGAAGTCCCTACCCAGCCAAGGCTGTTGCTGCTGTCCCTGGCTCTTCCCCGTGTCCCCAGGAGCACCACTGAGCTCCTGGTGTCCACCCGAGCAGTTCCCCCCCTCCTCCCCGAGTCTCTGCTCTGCCCCCCTGCAGCCCCACCCCGGCAGGTCCGCGGGCAGGACCAGCCCTCGGTGGTGCCAGGAGCACTGTGCCCTCGCAGCATCCCTGCAGCCCTCGGTGGTGCCAGGAGCACTGTGCCCTCGCAGCATCCCTGCAGCCCTCGGTGGTGCCAGGAGCACTGTGCCCTCGCAGCATCCCTGCAGCCCTCGGTGGTGCCAGGAGCACTGTGCCCTCGCAGCATCCCTGCAGCACCGGGCACCACGGGCCGAGTCCGGCGGCGTCCGAGGGGCCCGGGCCGGCCGGGGCAGGAGGGGGTGGGAGGGGGCCCCAGGCCGGGCTGGGCAGTGTCAGAGGTGACCGGTGGAAGGCCAGTGTTATGTAAATACCGCTGCTGTAACATGGCAGGGCTGAATGGCCCTGTGCGTCCATCCATCATTGCCGGGGAACAGAAGCCTCCCTGGGAGCGCGGGGGGCCGGCAGCGCGGGGCAGGCAGACACAGGCAGCATGTGCCCTACTCATAAACTGTTTGTTTTCTTTTTGTCTCTCTCGTTTCGGGGCACCCCACTGAGAGCAACTCTCTGTTTTGTCCTTGCAACCTCTCCCCCAACCTTCCCCCACCACTCCAGGCCTTCCTTTTCCTCCCTTCTTTCCCCGGCCCTTAAAAAAAATGGGGGGGGCGCTGGAAAGAGAAAGTCCCCAGTTCACAGTGCGGCTTCTTTCTCTGACTTCAAAGGCTCCCCATCATTGTTTGGGATCGGCAGGCAGTGGCCCTGAAAACGTGATCACAGCCGGGCACAGTGTAGGTCAGCACCGAGCGCCATGCTCCGGGCGCTGAAAGGAGCAGGCAGATTCTTCCCTTTTCATGCTTCACAACCCTGGTTACAGCGCTCTGCCTCGCCCGCGTGCTCCTCGCTGCGTGGCTATTCTTGCTCTTTTCTCCTCCTTTTCCTCCCTCCCTCCCTCTCTTTCTCCCAGGTCCCTCGTTTCTCCCTCCCTGTGCTCTCATCCTGCCCTCCTCCATGCCTGGCATCACACACTTTTCACACTTTATCTTCTTTCCATTACTTTTCTTCCTCACTCTCTCCCTCCTGACACTGTTGCCACTTCTCTGCATTACATGAATCACTGTTTTATTTCTCCCTTTCCCCTCTCCTAAAGGTCAGGCTGGAGGTTCCTCATGCTCCCTGTTCCCGTTTGGTAGCAACCTTGCTCTGACATTTGCCCATGTTTCTATCTTCCCCTGTGATATCTCACTCACTGTGCCCAAAACTGCAGTGGTTCTGTAACCTCTGGATTAGCCCCAGACAGACAGACAGTCCTGCTCTCGCCACAGAGTGAGAGCCCACTGCTTTGGTGTGCAATGGGCTTATCACCCAAAATTTAGCACGGCCTCACATGGGGAGGCAGCACACAGAGCCTGCCAGCAGTGTCAGCTTCCGAACTTGCTCTCTGGCTCTGCTGGTTAACCTGAAGGAGGTCACAGGTAGGGTATAATTGTGTGTGGATTTGGGAAGCCAGGCACTGACTTCTTTTATATCACACGGAAACATTTGAATCTTGTGGGTCTCACGTGGAACAGGACACCGATGGTAATGCTGAGGGCAGAGTTAGGCAGGGATCAGGCAGAGGGAAGCAGGCCCAGCAGTTTGGATGGGCATCCCAGAATACTTCCTCAAGTGTCTTTTAATGAGGGAACATCACCTGGATGTACTGAAGCTTGGGTGTATTTGGCTGCAGAACGAGCCACAGCCAGGTGGCAATTCTGTGCCTGCAGAACATCCCACCAGCAACACCAGGAGCTTCATCTTGCTGCAGGGGAACAGCCCTGGGCTCTGTGCCCCTCCAGCACCCACCTGGGCACAGCCTCCCTGTGCCCCAGGAGCACAGATCTCGGTGCTCGTGCCTCTGGTGATTTGTGAGGTTGTTTTAATGCCGAGGAGCCCACCAGGACTTGTCTCTTGCTAAATAGGCATATTAAGGGACATTGCAGCAGGGGTTATAGAGTAATAATTTGTCCTAATGAGCTGGTGTCACGTTCTCCCGGCCGGGCTGTGCAGGAGCAGGAGCCGTGGTAGGAAGGGGCTGTGCTCGCTGACCTGCCAGCCCAGGTTAATGAAGTACTGCACTGCCCGGGGTCAGGGAGCAGCTGCTCAGCCAGTCGGCCACGCCTCGGGGGCTGCAGGGGAAGGACAGGGCTCTCCCCGGAGCTCAGTGCCCCGGGGGAGGCTGTGCCACGCCGGACAGAGCAGCAGGATGCACGTTATGGCACTGGGGTCTCGGTGCTGTGCTGGTGGGCTGAGTGCCACAGCACCCTCATCACACTGTCTGCAGGCAGGAGTGAACCTCCTGCAGCTGGGGCTTGGCTGGGGTTTGTCCTCTGGCCTTGCAGCAGAGCCCAGGTAGGTGCACGTGGAAGAAGGCTGGAAGAGTAGGGGAGAAGGATCTCACCTTGGTTACAACACCCCTGTGCTCCCAAGACTGGCAGTGTTGAGATCACATATAACCAGCCCAAAAGACACCGTGGGATAAGTGCAGGCACGTGGCAGGTGGTGATGACCAGTGTCTAGCCAGGAGGTTCACAGGGATACCAGAGGAAGTGCTCTCTGTCCTTCCTGTTCCCTCTTGCTCCTCCTTTTACGTCGCCCCACAGCTTGCTGAGATCCTTTGCCTTGCACAGGAACTCTAAACTCAAGCAGTTGCTTCCATCCCTTGTGGGCAGGAAAGGCACAGGGAGCTCGAGCAGAGCCCCACATTCTGCAGGAGAGAGCAGGAGGAGCCAAGAGCAGAGGATCCATGGCCTGCCTGGTCTCTGTGGATCACACAACCCCATCCATGCTGGGGCAGGACGGTGCCCTTGGCCGCACCAGTGCCCTGTGGCCTGCAGCAGAAACCTTGTGTATCATCCTCCTCCTCCCACTCTTCGTTCCTTCCCCCCCTGCTTCTCTTTGCTTTTCCCTGTCTCCATCTCTCTCTCCCTTTCATCTACTCAGAAGGCTTTACTCTACTTCCTTGTCACCCTAATTGATTGCATTAACCTTTCAGCGTATTGGATTTCCCCAGCACCGTGCAGAGAGCACTGTGCAATATGCTTATAATCCGGGCTGTAATGGACAGGGAGCAGTCAACGAGCCCCTGCTCCAACAGGTTCTGCTGACAACTTCTTCTCAGGGAGGGGGAGAGGGAGCACTGCTGGGGCCTGCCAGCACGGGGGTCCTGCAGCCCCAGCACAGCCCCGGCCTCGGTGCCCACCATGAGCAGGGTTCCAGTGAGAATGGAGTCCTTGGAAAAGGATCTGGCTTGGGAAGCAGGGGGGAAATGTTGTGTTTTACCCTATTACTGTAATTTTTCCTTGTGTCTGAGAACCCCTTTTCCTTGTCTGATCTGCCTACAGTTTTGTTCCATCTGTTCAGTACTAAATTAATGTACACTTTACATTTAAGCACTTGTTGCTAGTGGCAGGATGACAAGACAGTACCATGGAATTTCCTTTGCCTCTGCCTTGTCTGTTAATTCCTGTGTATGAGGATGTGAGGGAGGTGGACAATTTTCCTGGGGTTTCAGAGAGATCTGGAAGCAGAAGCCCTGAATTATATCTCAGACTTGGCCTTGGATAAATCCCTTCACTCCCAGGTACCTCATTTTCCACCAGGATGTCAGAGCTGTGCCTTTAGTGCTGCAGAGCTTGCAGGAGGGCTGGGGAGACCCAGGGCTGTTATCACTGCTCTCTGGGCAAGGATGGGAAAGTGGCTGCAGACAGGCAGGGAAGCCACACAGCCAAGTGTCACTGCTCACTCCACCTGCGAGGCAGGAAATAAACCCACAGGGTCAGTGGCAAGAGCATGTGAGCCTGTGAAAGGCCTGGCAAACTGCTGGTGGCCAGGGCAGAGCCAAGAGATGCTTTGGCATCTGTTATTTTAAACAACTGGGTGATTGATTCTCCATAAACTCCTGGCCATGGTGCCCAGGCTCAGTTCAGCACAGTGCTTTGAGCACTGGATAAAGTTTTGCTTAAGCCGAAGTAATTTAAGCACATGTTTAGGAGTTTCATTTGACATGGACCATAGAATGGGACACAGACCCTTCTGAGGGTTCTGCTTTTCAAGTAGCATTGAGCACAAGATGCTTTTTCATTTGTGGTTGTGACTCACGGTGTAAGAAACAGCAATAGTGGCAGGGTTGCTGAGCATTTCTTAGGTCTTCAACTCAAAAGTTAACGCATCCTGTTGAAAGCAGAGTTACTTTGCCTCTTTTGAAGGTGCCCGCTCTGCCCAGGGGATGCTTAGAGCTGGTGTTTAGAAACTTTGCAAGTTCCCGAGCACTCCAGGGGCAGGGGACGGGGCTGTACCGTGCAAGGTAAAGGTAAATCCCCAGTCTCTCTGTTTTTCCAGGAAGGAAGGAGAAATGACAGGAGCCAGAGAGAGGAAAAACTTTGTTCCAGAAGTGGGAGGCTCCTTACAAGCAAGGAGGTAGTTGAAGGAAGGGACTTTATTTTAGGTTAAATAGAGAAGAAGTAGGAGCAGGAAGCGAAAGATGAGAAATTTAACACAAGCAGGAGAGAAAGCAAGTGAGCGAGAGCAGCACCTCCTAAATGGAAGGGTAAACAGGCACTCGGAGGCATTAACTTAATTGATTGTTCTGCAACAGGCTGAACGCTGTGTTATTCTGTCGCCGTGGCAACAACCCAAAAAAATTGTCAGCCTGTTTGGATGAAGTGAAGCGAAACATTCTCTAATTTGCGGTGATCCGGGTGTTTGTTTTCCTTCCGAAGAGGCGGGGGCTCCATTGATCTATTGTTTGCACAGAGCTTTTTTTCCGTGGCGATGTGGGGAGAGCAGAGCCCGGGGTGTGCTCCCGGGGCAGGTGAGGCTGCGGGGGTGTCTCTGCCATCTTTTCACACATCTGCCTTTGTAGGGTGGCCACGAGAATCCAGCAGAAGTTCCAGCGGTAGGAACCATCCCAAAGAAGCTGGGGGACCGCAAAAAATGTTTGGCTGTGATGAACTTGTGCCAGAGCTACTGCTTTGACCCATCCTGTTCTCATCCCTTTGGGCTCTTGCAGTTTGCAGTGTTACAGAATCACAGAATATCCTGAGTTGGATGGGACCCACAAGGATCAGCCAATCCAACTCCTGGCTCTGCCCAGGACAACCCCAAAAGTCACACCACTTCTGTCTGTATTGCACCTATCTGGTGTTAGGTAGGGTCAGCTACAGCTGCCTCAGGGCAGCTCTGCCCTCCCACCTGCTCCCTTCCAGAGCCACGCTCTGCCATGTGGTGTGTGCAGACCCGTGTCTGTGCACAGCCTGTGCTTGTGGGAATGTATCATTGCACCCTTGGGGTTTGTCCCTGTCCCACGGCTGAGGTAACATAACAAGGTGCCCACTTCGAGCTCCCTGTTACAGCAGCAGAGATGAAATCCCTGGGCCGAAGGAGAGGGGATTTCTGGAGTTTGTCTCCTGGGATAGGGGACCAAGCCACGAGGCTGTGCAGGACTGGGGATGGGGATGCCACAGCGGGATGGGTGCCTGGCTGCAGGCACGGCCTGGGGCAGAGCCAGGGGGTTGGTGTGGATGGGAAGAGGCACCACAAGTTTTGCAGTGACTTGTGCACCTCATCAGCAGCGTCTGGCCCTACAGAGCCCTGAGGGCCAGGCAGGAGCTCCTGGGGATGCCACTTGCTGTCAGCACATGCTTGGTTTCAGAGTGAAATGTCGCTGCAGCACTTGCTTCAGCTGGGAATTGTTCAGTCAGAACGGGAAAGCTCAGGAGACCAGGGAGCAAAGCCCACGTGGCCGGGGGTGAGCAGCGAGGCCCAGGGCCAAAGACACGCTGCCAAGAGACAGGGGCTGTGGCAGGGGAGGGGAAGGCTGGCAAGGAGGTGCATTACAGGTCTGCAGTGGGGGGAACGGGCAGCGATGGCTCCGAGCCAGGGGGAGGGTGGGTGGCAGAGGTGGCTCTGGGCCAGCGAAGGAGAGCAGAGAGGGTTTCCTTGTGACAGGGGATCAGTGGGAGGGCCAGGCTGCCCACCTTCCTTGGGCATGGCTCTGCACGGAGGTTTCACCCTCCTGCGTGTGGTTTTCTGCACTCCCACGGCCCTTGGGCACTCTGGAGGGGAGTCCCATGTTTCCCATACAGGCTCATCGTCCTCATTTCTCCTCAGCAGTGCCCCGGCCCACGCACAGCTAGTCCAGCTGCTGCACAAAGGCTGTCTAGTTGAATCCTAAGATTTCAGGGAGAGCTGTAGAGTATCTTAGTTTCAAGTGCTGGAGAGTGTTGTTTAGTGGGATGTACAGGGGAAAAAAACCTGCACTCTTCCTGCCTCCCTCCCTGCTCCTTTCTCTGTGGTCTTGGGTTTTTTTCCTTTTCTATTTGTACTGGTTTTGCTTTGTCATCCTTTTCCTCTTCCCTCTCTCTCCCCCCCTCTCCTCTATTTCATCTTTCCATCCGGTTTTTAACTCTTCTGCTCTGTTGCTCTTTCTCACNGTCGGTGCGCCGTGTCCCTGGGCACCGTGTCAGACAGGAGACTGTGGGCATGGGAGAGGGGAGTGCTGCATGTCTCCAGGGAGAAAGCTGAGCTGCCAGCGAAAGTTTGGTGGTTCTCAGAGTCAGGAGAGGCTAAATAACCCTGTAACTGGTATGAAGGTGAATTCACGGTCTAGTGAGCACTGAAAATACGAGAGGGCTCTGAGACAGGCAAAGTGTGGAGAGGGGAGCGCAGCTCGCCCATGGCTCGGAGCAGAGCTGTGTCTCCGGGGCGGAGCCGATGCCGTGCGGAGCATCAGCCGTGGCACCCCGCCTGCCGGGGGCTGGCCGGGAGCGGGGAGGGTGCTCGGGACGGCAGGTTGGGAGTCAAATGAGACATGCACACAGTGACACGGCAGGAACGCCCGCAGAGAATGTCTGTGTACCCCCGGCTGCGGGCAGCCACGTGTGACTGCACAGCCCCGCGCACACGCGTGGCCGCGGGGCGCTGCACATCCGTGTGCACGCGTGTGCGGACAGCCGTGTCCACGCAGGTACACAGCCCATCCCGTCCTCCCTGCCATGCACAGCTCCGTGAGCGTGGGGGCTCGGGCGCAGCGCCGGCTCCCGGGCACGGCGCGTTCCTCCTTGGTGTAAGTACGCTCCAGTCAGGCAGCACAGACAGATTTATCCCAGCGCATCTTGGATGTCTGTGTGGTTACCCGCTGTGAGCGGGAGAGGAGTTGCAGGAAATCTATTCTCCTTCCAGCTGGGAGAGGCTGATGCGTTGGAGAACCGGGAGATGTGCAGGGAGGAAACCCCCTTCAGCTTTTCACCTGGAGCTGGTAATCTCCTCGCACCGAATCCCTGGAACGGGGGAATTGCATTTGAAGCTCAGCCAGTGGTGATTTAGACGTTTGCAGAAGAGACTTTGATTAATTCGTAGTAAAATCAAGTAGCACTTGGGTGCCAGCAGCACATTCCAGGGTGAGCCGGCGACCGAGGTGCGCGCTGGGCGGGTGCCAGGTGCCTGAGCAATCCCCGCGGAGGTGGCAGCGCCATCCAACCCACAGCCTCTCCCTGCTTGGGCTTCTTAATTATTAATTTATTTTTCTCCCTTCCTTGGCAAAAAAATAGTATTTGGTAACGACCTCAAATTGCAAAATGCTGATGATTTGGAGAATGTGTCACAGAAGCTCCAGGGTGATAAAGGGGAGACGAATCCCAGCCAACAATCCGGCTCAGCCAGTTTGCCTATTTATTAAGGAAAAAGCCCAGATCATTAACTTTTTTGTTGTTGTTCTGTTTGCGGGCAACTCCCTGCTGGCAACTTTCGGGCGCCCAGTAAATTAAACCGAGTATCGGTTCGGGGCAACCTGAGCTCCTGCTGCGAGCTGTGAGATGCGTTAGAAACTGGCTCCGTTTATGTCAGTGCATGAATAAACCCTTTAGGGTACCACGCAGAAGTGCTCTCTGGCATAAAGGCAGCGTCGGACGATCCTCTCTGGCTGCCTCGCGGAGGGTCAGGTATTGTAACCGGAGCGCTGAGCTTCACTTCTCCTCCCACTGCTTGTTCACACAGTTAATTGCCCCTCGCCACGTCCCTGTGCCATGCTGGTCCCCGGAGAAGCAGGGCTGGAAGAGAGCATCTGTAGGCACAGGCTTTGTTGGTTCCCCGTTTGCCTGCTTGGCTTGGTTGGTGAATAAAGAACAGTTTAGGGAAGCGCTTGCCTGCCTGGTGCCGCTGTGAACTCCGAGCGTTCCCTGTGCTATCAGGGAAGGGTGATTACGTCCCCCTCCTCTGGAACATCCCACGTGTTCGCTGAAGTAGTGCTTCAAGCTAAATCGGTTTGCTGAGGGTTCCAGCTTCCCTTAATTCAGTGTCAGGACCGGGCTTGCATGGCTGTTATTCAAGGAGCTTTATCAGAAGCACAAAGCCAGCATCTGCCCTCCTGCTTCCCTCTGGGCATCACCAGCTCTCCTGCCCTGGCTTTGGCACATGGAGACTCGAGGGACTGCCTCACCGAGCCCATTTGCAGGCAAAACTCGTTTCAGCTCCTGGAGAGTCTCGGTGTTTGACGGGCTGCGGGAGCACCGTGGCTCGTCAGCAGTGCCTGGTAGAGCAGCGCGGGGACCCGGCTGCAACCCAGGAGCTCCTGTGGGAGACGGCAGCAGAGGCACTGCCGAGCCTGCCAGCCTCTCCCCTTCCCTCTTCCAACCCAACCGAGTTGTAAAGAGGGCTGGATTTTAGGTTTTAGTGTCATCTGATGTCCAAGCTCTTTCCCGCAGAGGTAACCGCCTTCCTCCCTAGGCCTGGCTCGTGTCCCTCCACACTCATTTCTCCGGTGCAGCCTGCCCAGACCCCTGCTCACGTGGGTGCTGATGGCAGGAGAAGGGTATTTTTCAAGGTTTCTGCTAGGTTTTTTTCTTCTGAAATACAAGGATGTGCAATTTTTTTAGTTTCAATTTAGCATTGGAGAATTTTATAATTTAGTAATTAAAATCTCTGATAGGCTTTAGAAATTGCAGCTAATTGAATTTAATGGGAAGATGATTTTCAATTTTATTTGATTACCCGGACCCCTGGCATTGGTATTTATGGGAAAAAAATGGGAAATGTGCTGTGTGGGCTAAGATGGCATAATTGAATTAGGGCTAATCGGATTTCTTCGTCATGAATTTCACTATAATTTTCCTATAATTTTCCATTAGATATCTAGTTTACAAATATTCACAAAGAAATGAAGCTCTTTCGGAATGGAGATTGCTGGCTAACAGGATTACGGGGACGATAGCTCGGCACTGCCAGCCCGGGCTGCTTCAGTAATGCAATCGCTGCGTCTGCCTCACACTTACCGCCCGCCGCTGCTCCCGCACCCTGCGGGGCTCCGGGGGGAGCTCTGCGAGGGTCTGCGCTGCCCCTGCCCTGCCCCTGCCCTGCTCCTGCCTCTGCTCCTGCCCCTGCCCCTGCCCCTGCCCTGCGCTGCCCGTGTGCCCGCGGCCTGGCACACCGCTCCGTGCCGGGGCTGTGCCAGCGCTGTGTCTGAGCTGTGCCAGAGCTGTGCCAGAGTTGTGCCAGAGCTGTGTCTGAGCTGTGCCAGAGTTGTGCCAGAGTTGTGCCAGAGCTGTGTCAGAGCTGTGCCAGAGTTGTGCCAGAGCTGTGCCGGGGCTGTGCCAGAGCTGTGCCGGGGCCGTGCCAGAGTTGTGCCAGAGCTGTGCCGGGGCTGTGTCGGGGCTGTGCCAGAGCTGTGCCGGGGCTGTGCCAGAGCTGTGCCGGGGCTGTGCCAGAGCTGTGCCAGAGATGTGCCAGAGCTGTGCCAGAGCTGTGTCTGAGCTGTGCCGGGGCTGTGCCAGAGTTGTGCCAGAGCTGTGCCAGAGCTGTGGCGTGGCTGTGCCGAGGCCGCGCTGGGCTCGCTCGGAGCTCGTCCCGGTGCCGTCATTGGCGATGCTCGGTGCTCGGTGGGCCCCGGGGCACAGGCAGGACCAGCCCACGCCGACACGCGAGAGCCGCATCTTGGGCAGCGCTCGAGGGGACCCCTCGCCTGCCCTCGCCGTGCCCTGGTGGGGATCCTGCTCTCACATCCCGCAGGAGGGACGGCAGCCCGTCCCCGCTGTGTGCGGTCCGGGCTCTGCTGCCCGTTTCTTACCTTCTCCGTCATCTCCACTCATTTCCCTGCTGTCACTTCTAATGAACGAGTGTCTGCCCCACCTGCTCCATCAGGGACAGTCTCCGGCCAGCCTTGCTCTGTACCTGTCTCGGTGCCCTCCAGGAGAGCAGGGCCGCCCCTGTGATGGGGCAGGTGGAGCAGAGCAGACAATGTGCCAGGCTCCCTTTGCCTTCCCTCCTTTCTCCTCTTGCTCCTGCCCTAGCCAGGCCAAATCGAGAGTGAATTTATGGAGAATTTACGGAGACCAACCCTACTCCACAGAGTCCTGTAAAATCCAGCCTGTCTCTCTGGCTGTCCCATCTCTGCTACTTGCTGGGCTGTGTGTTGGGAGCCTTTCCCTGTCTGCCAGTGTCAGTTGCTAGGGGAGCATTGCCCTGTGGAGTGAGTAGGGTAGGGGTCTTCATGGGGGCAGCTCTTGGGGGGCTCAGGGTGACAATTGCTGGTTCTGCGTGCAGAGCACCTGTATTTGAGTGCCAGGTCCTTCCCTGTTGGATGTGATGCCTGGCTCGGACCATGCCCTTGTCTCCTCGCCCTGAAATCCCCAGGCTGCACTTTTAATTGCTGTAGTAAATTGTAACTAATTGTTAGTGCATTCAAACCCCTGCCACTCCTTCCCCCCAAGTCTTCTGGGCCCCTGTGGCGCACGAGGATGTGCCATGTACATTCAGAGCAGTATGGTCCACTCCTGGTAAAGTTGTTCCCTCAGGGCAGTGGTCAAGAGACGAGCAGCATTGGGCTTCCAGCAGGTGCTGGAAGCTGTGGAGTGTCTGGAAGAGGGGCAGCCACATGGTGGGGAGCTGGTGTCAAACTGCTTGAGTGAGGCCAAGGAACAGTAACTGGCAGGAGTGATCCCAGCAGAGCCCCACCCGGCACACCGAGACTCAGCACAGCCACTTTGGCAATGTGTGCTGGGCACCATGTGCCAATAATGTGATTGAAACTGAATTGAGAAGGAAGGAGGGAAGGAGAAGGAAAGGGAAAGAAAGGAGATCATCTGCTCCTGCCGCCCAGGCCCTGAGGCCTCCGGGCGCCTCCCTTGACGAAACAGAAATCAAACAAAATTACAGAAATAGGGCAAGAGCATTTGCCTAATAGACTCCCCAAGCAGGAGCAGGAGGAGGAGCACAGCCCTGCCAGATCTCCAACCTGCAATCTGAGAGCCAGCACCCTGAGCCCACATGAATCCAGAGCATGGCCCCAGGCCCCAGGGTCAGCTCCAGCTAAGGATGGGGAAACTGCCAAGAAAATGGGCTAAGCATAAAAAACAAAGGTGGAAGAGACACAAAAAGGGGGATGTCCCACATATCAGCGTGACTCACTCCCTGCTTAGCCCTGGCACACTGTCTGCGGGGAAAGCATTAAACTGTAATAATAATAATAAATTAATCATCCTTCCCCCTCCCATTGCACTTTTCATCTGAGGATCTCTGAGCACCTGGCAAACATTAATTACCGAGAGCTCCTGATGCCCCTGGGAGGGTGGGAAGGGACAAGGAGAGATCTCTTCACCTGCCACGGAAGGGCAGCCATGGCTGGAGTGGCTCTTGCCGTGGCACAGCAGCACAACTGAGAGCAGGGTGAGGGGTGCTGCCTTCCCTCCAGTGCTGCTGGGGACCAGGGGCTCTGGGAGCCTCTTGGTGCCAGGGCATGGTCAGAGACAGCTTTCCCTCAGAGTGGATCCCCTGGAGGGACAGGGGAAGGAGGGGAATGCTGCTCTCATGGGTGGCACAGGGGTCCCCAAAGGAGCAGAAACCTCCAGAGCCCTTGAGAGAGGAAAGAACCAACTTTTCTTGGGTAAGAGGCAAAGGAGGGAGTATGGGGAAATAAAACCTGATCCTGTGACTGGAGATCGTGGAGATAGGAAATCAGGCCTTGCCGTTGCGTCAGCTGCAGGGCGTGGACTTCACCTGAAAAAACACCTTGGCAAGTTGTTTCTGCAAGGAGGAGTGGGAGGGACAGTGGGAAGCCTGTGGAGGGGATCCTCCGACTGTGTTTCGGTTGTGTGTGTGGGTTCATGTGTGTCATGGTGTATGGATATGTGTGTATTTGAATGTCAATGAACACAGAGTATCATTTTCTTTGAGGAGTGCATATGCATGTTGTGTGTGCGTGCTGGGATGGGAGGGGTGGAGAACATTTGTGTATGATGTGTGAACGTGCACGTAGAACAGGTATGTTTAGAGGGTCTGTGGGACTGTGTATGTGCAGGGACACATCCATGTTAGAGTGTGTGTTCCCCTTCGTAAGGAGCTGGAGATGGAGCTGGGGCTGCTCTCTCAGGGAACAGCAGTGGTGAGCAGAACTCCCACTGCCTGAATATTAAGTTCATAGGAGAAGACAAAATGGAGAAACCTGTGAGATGTGAACTTACGGGACCTGTCAGCAACCTCACACCTGGGAGGAAGTGTTGGGTCCAAACGGAGCTATTACAGAGCCAGCACAAACGTTTCTGGTACTGTCCATCACTTCCACGGGTGGGATGTTCCCTGGCAGGTGCTGCAGTGTCTGACTTGGGCGTAGAGACCGGGGCAGGCTCTGCCGAGGACTGTGGGGGATGTTGGCCTGGCTGGTGCCTGCGTTGGGGCCACCTGAAGTGCAGACAGGCAGGATTTTAAAGGCAGCACTGGGTGACAGCGCTGGTTGGAGCCGATGGTGTGGTTAGAAACCCCTGGGGAAGTCAGGGCAATGCTGGTAAAGTTTTGCCATCTCAAAGCAAGAGCTTGGCTGCCCCAGGTGGGAAGGCGAGTCCCGTGCAGGGCTCCACTGAGGAGCATTGCTTCGCTGGGCAGCCCCTGGGCAGGGCACACTCGCCTCCTGCCTGGCACTGCTGTCCCCACCTGCTTCCTGGCCCGGAGGGTCCCTGCGTGGCTCTGTTTAAGTAGACTTTGTTTAGATTTTTTCCGGGTGAAGCCAGAATACTTGTGGCTTTCACAAATGACTCCCCTCTCTTCCCTCTCCCTGCCCTCTGGCCTGCTGCGCTGCCTGTGCATTTTTGCCCACGCAAATGCAGCACTGCTGGGGTGATGAGCTGCTGTTGGGTTTCTGGGCACAAGACACTCTGTGGGTGCAGCGTATCCTGGTGCATGGAGCCAAACACACCTGGGCTCCTTCCAGCCCTGTGACTAACCTGTCCGGCCACTTCTGGCGAGTCACTTCCCTCGCTGGTGCCTCAGTTTCCCCATCCCCAGTGGGGTAATGATGCTGGCCTCCTTTGAGAAGCACATTAAGTTCTGCTTATGAAAAGGATTTAAGAGCTGGTGAGTCCATGGGCAGCTCCCCAGTCCCGGTGAGGAGCTCAGCTCTGCCAAAATCCATGGAGCCAAATATGGTGTGTTCACAAAAACAGCCTACAACCTGCTCAGAATACCTATTTAATCAGGTAAATAATCTGCTCGTTTGTTTTAAAGAAAGAGGCTTATATCTATGTTTACCCAACACGCCTCTCAGAACCTCCCTCGCATTCTTTGCTACTTAGAAAAATAAAGCAACAAAAAAATGAGGAAATTCGCTGCAGAAGAGCCCCCCCCCAGCCTGCCGTGGGCTCGGCGGCGAGCGGCGCGGGCTTCCTGCGGGGCATTGGGCAAGATGCGCCCAGGGTTGTGACACCCGCGGGTGGCGGCCACCCCCGCGGGCTGCAGTGCCCTCGGAGCGGCCGAGGCGGGACACGCGTGGGACGGCGGTGCCCGGGGCACCGGCCTGCCCCTGCCCGGGGTGCTGCCCCTGCCTCAGGAGCTGCCCCTGCCCGAGGTGCTGCCCCTGCCCCAGGAGCTGCCCCTGCCCGGGGTGCTGCCCCTGCCCTCTCCCCGGAGCAGCGGCGCGGCTCGCCCGGCCCCGCACGCCGCGCTCCGAACGCATCCCCCCCCCATGCGCATCCCCTCGCGGTTCGCCCCGCGCCGGCCGCTCCGTCGCTCCGCNCGGGGAGGACCGGCACGGCAATGACATCAGTGCTTTAAACAACTTGTTATTCGGGAGCAATCAGCTGCAATTAGGTATTAATTAAGTATTATGAAAGTTGATTATTTAAGTGAATTCGGCTTTCGTCTCTCCGACTATGGTAAGTACAGCACAATTGTCCTTTTCCTGCCCTCAGCCCCCCTCTCGGCGGAGCCCCCGCTCGGTGCCGGTGCCCCCGCGCCGTGCGAAG
>VXAU01006140.1:198126-211573 GCA_013399695.1 Formicarius rufipectus
CCCCCGGGACGGCCGGTGCTGTGTCCCCGGGTCGGCCGGTGCTGTGTCCCCCGGGACAGCCGGTGCGGTGTTCTCCGGTGCGGTGTTCCCCGGGACAGCCGGTGCTGTGTCCCCGGTGCGATGTTCCCGGTGCGGTGTCCCCGGGACGCGGGGCCAACGCCGCACAGAAACTTTTGTCGGCGGATCGGGGCGCGGGGGCGGCCCCAGGTGCGGTGCGGGGCAGCCGGGGGCTCGCCGCCTCTTTCACTTTTCTTCTTTCACTTGTTTTACGGAAGTTGGTCCCGCGGCCGCCGCCGCTCCGGCCCCGCCGAGGTGCGCCGGGGGCTCCGCCGCTCCTTCCCGGCAGCGCCGGGGCAGAGGGCGGGCCGAGCGGCGCTGGCCGGGAGAGGATGCGGAGGGGAAGTTTATGGGGGTTTTGAAATGATTCTGCTTTTGTATTTGTTCTGAGTTGTGTGGGTTGTTTTCTCTTTCATTTTTTCCCCCTCCTGAGCTTTGGCGTCTCGGTGGTAAAGGTTGCTTGTCAGGTTCCTGTGCTGTGTAAATGAAAAGGAATTTAATTTATTTGGGACAAGGCAGTGTCGGATGAAGAGGCTGCTTATTACATTTAATGAGGGTTTGTTGTATTTTTTTTTTTTTTTCCATCCTGGGCATATCTGGGATAGGTTTGTTTTTGTCCTTCCATGTGAGGTGTATGAGACCTCCCCCAGCCCATCTCGCAGGGAGGAGGAAAGGTGGCCAGGCTGGAGCAATGTTTTGGTTTTAGATTACAGGCCCCAGTGTTGGTGCTGGGCGTGTTTCTGGTTGTAGCTTTTTGTGGCGTGTCCCCTGGTTTTGATCAGGTATCAGGACGGGGCAGCAGGGTCTGGCCTGGCACTGGGCTGGGCTGGTGGCTCCACTGGGTGTGGTGGTGGACAGGGCTCCCTCAGGCTGGGGTGTGATTGCAGCTCTGGGGCTCAGAGGGCCCGTGGGTTTTCCACTCCTTGAACAGTCTGGATCAGAGTCTCATTTAGACTTGACCAAGTGAGCAATTCACCGTTTGGTAGGAATCCCATGGGCCATGTTACCTCCCTGTTTGGGACCACATCCCTCTCCTTGGCCCCTGCTAACACAACCATACCTGCTCCTCCAAAACGGTGTAAACCATTCTCTGCCATTTAAGAGCCAAGTGGCGACAATGGGCCAAAGAGGCCTGTGCTGGCGATGTGCCACAGGCCGGGTAATTACTGCTGGAGCCTATGTGTACGTGTGTGTGTTGGGTTTTTTAATAAGGAGTAAGATGGTAATAAACTGGTTGATGATTGACTGGGCCTGAACTATGTACTCTGATGTTGTGATTGAGAGGATAATTTTGTCGTCGTTTATTCCATTTCTTTCTGTCTTTGTGCCATTGCTCTGAGGACCGCAGCGGCGCCGTGCGGGCCGTGCCCGGGTCGGGCCGTGGGCGTGCGGCCGGATCGGGGCTGGGAGGCCGCGTGGGCAGCCCTGGAGAGGAGGCTGTGGGTTTACAGAGCAGCGCTCGGTGCTCTGCCCCTCTGCCCATCCCCGAGCGCCGTCCGGGTGTCGCGGGCCGTGCCCCGGCCCCGCAGCGCCCCCTGCCGGCGCTGGGACCCGACCCTCCCTCCTCCGCACGGGTGGGCAACACGTGGGAACGCGGGGCTGCGGGAAGCCATGGAAATGAGGAGCCGGCAGGTCTGTTTAAGTCAGCATTACGGGCTGTGTGTGGGTGAACCCGTCTTGTCATGATCGTGGGGCAAAGACCTGCCCCATAATCACCACCTCTAACCCTTATCTACTTGGGCCGGCTTATCTGCCTCAGTCGCTGCCTCCTGAATTGTCTCCAAGCCCTCAGGCAGTGGCTCCCCCGAGGCAGTGCCCGAGGGCTGCTCGCACGAGCTGCCAGCTGGCAGAGCCCAGTCTGGAGGGGTTTCTTTCCCAGAGGGACTCGGAATGTGGGGTCTGACAGTCTGCTCTTGCTGAGAGCTGTCTCAGCTCAGTCAATCCTTGCATGGACCTTTTAGGGCCAGAAGTGTTCATGGAGGTTGAGGACTGGGAAGAATTCATGGACTGAGTCCATCTGCCTGGGATCGTGGCAAGATGTTCCCTACATGTGACTTTCTGCAAGTTGGGTCGTAAATATCTTGACTGACTGGGCACCTGTCACTTCCTTTGGGAAACTGTTCCCCAGCCTAATTATCCTTGGTATGAGATTACAGGAACTGATCTCAGAATGAGGACTAGGACACCTATGGTAAATGGGTGGAGAAACACCTAATTTTCCACTCAAAGGGTCATTTTGTGTCTTTGTCAAATCACTGTTGTTTGAAGCACCCAGCAGATAGAGACACCTTTTCTGGGCTGGTGGCAACTTCTTCTTTCGACAGTGTAGGTTTTTGGGGAGACATTGGCTAAGTCAGAGTTGATGTCGTTCCTGAGCTCATGGTCTGCAGAAGGTTCCCAGGCAGTTTGTTTGGGTGTTCATTCCCTTTCCAATAGTTCTATGAGATACTTGTTGGGTGGAAAGCATTCAAGGGCTTAAGCCTACTGAGTGAAGATTGTTTCTTGGGAGAAGGGTTTAGCAAGGCAGAGATTAACCTTCCCATCATGGTGTAAGCAGGGCCCAGTTATTACTTGGAGAACATGCTTCAAAGCCTCCTGAAGTCCGTAGGAGTGTTTCTTCTGCTTTACTATAGAGAGATAACTCACAGAAAGACTGATCCCTGAGATAACAGACTGCTGTTTCCTGGCCTGCACCTTGTCTGCAGGGTCCTGTAGTCCTTCTAAACCAGGTCTGCCACCAACAGAGTCTGCTGGGGTGTGCAGGTACTGTGCCCTTCTCTGAGACCTGGTGTCCCAGGGGAGAGGCAACTTGACCTGAAACCAGCTGGGGATGGCACAGATGCCTCAGCTGGAGGGGATAAGTATTAAGCAGGTAGTTTCCATATAATCAGTTTTGCTTTCTATTTTCCTGGACTGTTTATACTTCTACTCTGAATCCTCCTTGCCACTATTGGGAAGGAGTATCTGGGTCTGGAATTTATCTCAGGGCTTTGCCTGCACAGCCTTGTCTGTCCCACTTCACATGTTGTCAGAACACTTGGCTGTCCTCACTGCAGGAACTTTTGTGGCCACTTTGGCTCTCCCTCTGACATCAGATTGTACCCCTGGGCTGCTGTGTAGCCTACAATTTAGGTTTCTCTCTGAAAAGTTGGTTGAAAGTGTCTGGAAAGTAATGAAAAGTCCTGTGGGAGGTGAAGAGAACCATTGCCTGTGCTGCATCTCCCACCTCCACCTGGCTCCTTCCCTCCCTTGTAGGGCTTGGAGAGCTCAGGTGCCACCCAGGGCTGAGCTCCCAGAAGTGCTGACAGCGCAGAGGCCGTGCTGGCCCATCCAGCTGGGCTTTGGGAGAACCACCGTCCTCGTCCTCAGCTGCACTTTGCGAAGCAGAGAGGGGGCAGAGGAGGCTTGGCTGGGAGCAGGGGAGGGGCAGAACCTCCAGCCACAAGTCCCACGCGGCTCCGTCTCCTCCCCTCCGGTTCAATGCGGACTGGATCAATTTGGACGTCTTCAGCAATAAAAAATGCCGATGTCGTCCTAATTCACCAGGCCCCGAGATGACAGCAAATTTACATTTTTTAATTAAACTAGCAGCCAGTTTTTATGAGAGGGGGGCTGGGTTATGCAAATCAAATGGTTGTGTACGAAAGATTAGGAGAGTTTGGGAATAAATTCCACAAATGCTAATAAAAAAAAAAAGAGAGAAAATGAGAGGGGGGAGAGAGAGGGACATTGTTCCATTAGCCCCTTTTAGACTGATTTCCCTAGGGAGAAAGCAATGGGGGTGAGAGATGGAGGCAGCTTTCAGAGACAGGTAAAATCCATTTTGAGGATTGAGAGCCCTTTGGACCAGGACCTTGTTGCTCTCTGTTTCCTCTCCGAGGGCTCACAGGGGAAATGGAGACAGACATTGGTAGCAAAAGAAAAACCTGCTGGGTTCTAATCCCCTTTCCTGCTTGACCAGTGCTCTGCAGGCTGGAACAGCAGCCAGGGCTGGGATGAGGATGCAGAGGGATGCCCAGTGTTCTGATGCTGGAGGGGCATCAGAAGGGGTGGGTGAAGGGCTGGGCCAGGTCCCTGTGGTGCTGCAAGAGGGGCACAGAGCAGTCCCGGGGTGGGCAAAGCCCAGGGGCTACACAGAGCTGCTCTGTGTGGGGCTCATCTCTGGCCTGACAGATGGCCACAGGGCAGGGCCACGCAGGGGCTGGTGCCCTGGAGGAGCTGCCTCTCCTTTGTGCAGCTCCTCTGGGTGGGCTCCTGGTCAGGAGCTGCTGAGGAGGACAGGCAGCAGCACCATCGCGGGTGAGGGGCTGGACTGCTGTTCCCTGTAAGCACAGGCTTTGTCTGCAGAGTGGTGTGTGTTTTGGAGAGGGATGGTGATGCCCTTCCCTCCCCCAAACTCTGAACCCCCTTGTTGCCCATCCACAGCTCTCAGGCTGAGTCCAGCTATCAGCTTCCCTTCCCAGTGTGTTAACCTGGCACCAGCTTTCTCCCCTTTCTCAAGGGACTTCCCATCTTTCTTCATGTCGTGATTCCAGAAAATAAAACAGTTTGTCCAGTCCTTTCAGGAACAAATAGTTACAGTGAACAAAAAAACATGTGCTTCACTCATGTAAAATATGTTCTTGTTTAAGTTTCCCAAAGAATTCCGAGTTCTCATTGCGTTTGGAGTTAGGTGTGGTGACCAGGTACCGAAGCAATTGTTTGCTCTGCCATGGAGAAACACAACCAGAAAATTTCTGGAGGCTGGGAAACTGCTTAAAGCTTCCAGTCCTAAGGCAGTTTCGTGCTCAAAGTAAAAGCTGAACAACCCGTGTAGGTTGGCAAGAGAGAGCAAGGGGTGGAGAGCAGGAGATACAAGGAAAAAGGATGGGAAGACTAAAGTCACCAGGTGCATTTTATGGCAATCCCCTGAGGATTTGGTGCCTCACTAGAGAGTTTTGCCACCCATTCCTGGTTTTGGGGTGTGAAGTGATGATTCACCAACATGCTCGTGTTTTGCTTTGGAGAGGTGACATTTTAGCAGAGCCTCTTGTGAAATCAGTAGGAGCAGCAGTCTCTGCTGGAGCATTTGTGGAGGTGTTCCCACACCCAACACCTCCGTCCCCATCAGCGTGTCCTGCACATGCACACCTGCCCCAGACACTCTCCCACCTCTGTGCTCCTGGACACTCACGTGCCCCGGGTTGGTGTTGTGCTGAACTTCATGTTCCCCAGGCTGCTCTCTCAAGACATTGCCTTGATGAACACTCTGTTTCCATGTGCTTGCATCATCGTGGCCATGAGTTGATCTTTCTTAGCAGCAAGAGGAGACCAGTGTGGTCCGTGTGTTGGGTGTCCCTGTGCTCCCACTGCCCTGCAGTGAATTCCCCACCATCCCTGCTGCCAGGGCCCATGCCCTTGGCATCAGCTTGGTCCAGAGCCACGGGCAGGCAGGCGGCTGTACAGGGCATTTTTGTAAGGCAAGTTTTTGAGCTGAGCTAGGACCGAGTTCAGCCTAAATCTAACAAGGAGCTCCAGAAGAGCTCTGTGAGACATGGCAGAGTGTGAGGATTTGGTGTGGGATGAATTAACTCCTAATCTATAAAGTGGGCATAATCACCCTCCCCTGAGCAGCCCAGAGCCAGGGCTGGGCGCTTCAGCGATGGAGATAAGTGAGGGAGGGCTGGCTGCTGTCCATGGATGGGTGCGGGGGTCGGGCAGGAGCTGCTCCCTCCAGCCAGGGTGTGGTGCCCGGGGTGTGGGAGAGCTGATCCCACTCCTGCTTCCTGGGAGTTCCCGGGAGCTCCTGCGCCCACCCGACCCGTGGCACCTCTGCCATCCCGGCAGCTGCAGCTCCACGGGCTGGGGGCACCTGGGTTGGGTAGTCATGGACCTGCAGAGGGGGCTCCCCAGGACCCGGGCAGGCAGGTGTGGGGCTCCAGCTGGGCTGCTCTGTTGGAATGGTGTGGTGGTGGTGTCAGCCCCGCTCCCGAGACTGGCTGGGCCAGGGCAGAGCAGAGGAAGAACCAGGAACCTTCAGCTTCCATACATGGGAAACTGTCAAAAGCCAGGTAGCAACACCAGCTTTTGTCTGGTATTTCCAGAAAAACCCGGCGGGACCTGGCATCCCAGGGCATAATTTATTATGGAAAAATAAAATAATAAAGTCCCAATCCCTTTGAGGCCTGAGTCATAGAAGCATCTTCTCATTAAAGCAGCTCCACCTCTCCGCCTGGTGTTTGCCAGCTCTGTGCCTGTATGAATCCACTCCCTGAGCCGGCTCGCCCAGGGCAGCCTTCCTCCTCCTCCTCCTCTTCCTCACTGCCAGCCCTTCCCCAGCACACCTCTCCTCCAGCACCCCTTCCCCTATCTGGAGGAACATGAGCAGTTCCACATCTCAAGCCAACTTCTCCCCAGGCCCCCCTTCTTCAGGCCAGGGGGATGTTTTCTTGGTGTGTTTTGTAGACAAATGTCTTCATCTTTTCACCCACCTCCCACCCCCTGTGCTATCAGGTTCTCTGGGCACGGCCCTGGCTCCCACATCCCCCTCTCCCGGGTGTGGAGGTGTGTGTGGTATCTTTCCATGGCTTGCAGCTCTTTTCCAAGTGGCCCTCTGCAAGTAGGGAAAGGAGAGGAAGCAGCTCCTGGAGTAATTACCATCTGCATGTCCCGAAGGCAGGCAGCAGATGTTAGCAGAGGAGGGCCGGATTGGAAGAGGGTGAGGGAACAGAGGCTGGGGAGAGAGGGTCTGATTTTTCATCTTGATTGCATGCCAATATTTTTACCAGTAGCTCAGTAGGACCAGAATCCTGGTTCTGCAAAGTTGATCCGTGCTTTTGGAAACTTTAAGGGAAAGCTCCTTTGCTCACTTGCTGTGTTTTCCGTCACTCACTCTTGCTTTTCTCAGGCTCTTTTTTATGCTGCACTATTTAACTTTCCTTGCTAAATAGTTCTCCTTTATGTCCTCCTTCCTTTCCATATTCCCACAGACCCGTCATTCTTGTCACCCTCCTGGACTTCCCATTCTGCCTTTGACTGTGTCTTGCTTTTCCTTGCCTTTTCCCCCCCCCCTCCACCTCCCTTCCATTATCTCTTTCTTTTACTCTCTTTATTTTTCATTTTCCCATTTGTCTGTGGGCTGATATTCAGATGAGCAAACTTCTCCCAGTTAAAGGAGGTCATGAATATTAGGATTTTTCTATCAAACAATGAAATATGGCTCAAATTACCCTAAAGAATAGGGCCCTTTTCATAAACCACCTGCTGTTTTTTTTGAAAGAAAGCACAACCACTCGCCTGTGTGCTCCAAGCAGTTGTCTCACATCTCCACCTCGCCAAGCTTTGCTGTTCCAATTTCTTCTGCTGAATTTGTTGCTCTTGGTGGAGTAAGTCTGCTCTTCCCAGACTGCCAGCACCCAATGAGTCTGGGTTTGGACAGGTTGGGACAGGATGGGGATTCTGGCAGGATCCTCACTACTTTGAATGTTGGTTTGTGATCGTGCTTTTTTGATTGCGGTGTGCATATTTTGGGGTTTTATTTTTGTTTGCAACAACATTTTGGTCTGAAACTCATTACCTCTCAGCTTGACTGAGATCTCATTCAGGTGTTGGCACCCAGCAGGGTGCAGAGACACACAGACCCTCTGCCTTCTCCTTGTCCTGCTGGTGTGGACCAACCCTCTGCCCCGTCACGAGGAGGGCTGTGGTGGGGTGTCCTGCTCAGGCGTGGACACCAGCCCGGGCCGTGCTCGTGCCCTCGCAGCTGTCACGGTCCTGTCCCTTTGCAGCCAGCCACATGGCTTTGGAGAGGGAGCTGTGAGCACAGTGACTGCAGATGCTTCTTGGAAAGCCATGTCTGCTCCAGGAGATCCCACATTCCCCGTGGTCCTGGCTGTGCCTTTGCCCAGGCAGCACCAGTGCAGCATGGCCAGGAGGGACGGGGAGAGTGGTGGGGCTGTCCCTGTGGGCCTGGAGGAGTGCAGGCACAAGAGGCTCTGCACTCCCTTGGGAGCTGCCACGAGGCAGGCGTGGACAATGCCAGAGACGGGGACAACAGAGGACACCAACTTGTCTCAGACTTGTGTTTTGTTTTCAGTCCGGCCTATTTATATTCATCATAGTTGCTATTTTTTCTCCAGTTACATAGATGTGTCTTGTCCTCTCTATCTCCCATCTTCCCATAGCAAACATTGCCATTTTCCACATGTCTCTCCTGGGAGGCACACAGCATCATCCCTCCTGGGCAGAGACCACGCTTCTGCAAGGAGGCACCTCTCAGCAGTGTGCTCCCTGCAGGAGCCTGCCCAGCCCTCCCACCCTGTGCCACCCAGCCCCGCGTCTCCCTGGGCAGAAACTGCACACGCAGCCTGGCTCTGTGAACACCGAGTTTGTTTTGCCAGGGTGACCTGTTTAATCATCTCATTTTCTGGTGGCCGTTTATTCCTCGTTTCCACGGTTACAGCCCCATTAAGAGGAGAAGCAATAAGGCAGCGAGTCAAACAGGTAATAAAAACATTAAAGCCATGTGCGCACTGGGAGGGAGGGAGGGAGGGAGGGCAGCACTCAGTGAGACGAGACGGGCAGTGCCAGGGAGGCGCGAGGGTCTCAGGAGCCTGTGCAGTGTGGTGGCACCCGGCTCAGTGCCAGCCTCTGCCAGCAGAGTGTCCTGCAGCATCCCACAGCATCCCATTCCATCCGTGGGACGGTGTCACTGCCACCCCTGTGCTGCTCTGCCCATCGCTGTGCTGCTAATACGGAGTTGCAAGTGGTCAAAAGCACTTCAAATTAGAATAATTTTGCAACTGCATTTTAGTTCAGGGCTGAGACTGTCCAAACTTGTACCTTGCTGCTTCTGACTAGTTCTGGTGGACCCAGATGTTGTGATAGCACTTACAAGGTGCCTGCTCTGGTGGGTGTTGGCTGTGCTGATACCTGAGGAGCACAGCTCTGCACAGGTCCAGGAGAGCTGACTGTTCACGTGCTGCACCGGGGTGTTCACAGCCTGAGCCAGCACCACCTAGAGCATCCCAGCAGAGCTTTGAGGCTTTCCTAGGCAGGTAGTTTTCCTGTTTATGGAAGGGTGTACTTCTGCAGCCTCCAGGAGAAGGTCAGGCTCCATGGAAATGGGATAGCTGGGGCACTGCTCCCTGGCAGTGACTATGGGGTGGGCAGTGGGGGATGCCTTTTGGCTGTGCTAGAAATCAGGGGAGAGCTGTGGAGGGCAGGCAGCACAGGTGGGAATTATCTCCCTCCTGCCAGGGGGAATCTCAAGATTTCTATTCTTTCCAAAAGAAGAAAGTCACAACATGAAGCAACCTAAAGCAACAGCTCTGGAGTGAGAAGGCAGAGCCCTGTTGTCTCATAACAAAGAGGGCAGTTGCTTTCAGAGCAGCTCCCTTTCCTCCAGGTACTGATGTTCCTCAGGGAACCCCTCAGGGATCTTGGTAGGTGGAAGTCTTTTGTTGCTCTATGCTTGTTATCCCAAACCTGACTGGTCAGCATGAGATGGTGGCCTCTGTCCCATAGTAAATCATGGGCTACATGTACTCCTGGGCATAAAACTGATCTGACTACAAAAGCCGAAAGTTACTTTTCTTCTCACTTCCCAGGGGCCACAGAGGCCAAGCAGCATTGGATCTCAGGTGAAGACATGTTAGTGAGGGAATTGACACTCTTAATACCTGTCTTTTCCTGGGAGGGCCAGTAAGTGATGACTGAATGGAGGTTGAAATGATGTCACTAAGAAATAATGTTAAAACTTTCTTGGACACTGCGAGCCTGAGGCTTGGATTTTCAATGTCATGTTGTGTTGGCCAAATTCTGTTTCTTTGGAGTTGGAGGTTTATCAAAATTGCAGTATCTCAGGGCAGCAAGGATGACTGGCCTCTCTGGAGACCTGCCCTGGGCTGGAGAATGTGAAGCTGCTCTTAGTTTCTGACAATCTGTGTGATTGGTCTGGGAGCTGAATTGGAAATTAATATGAAGACGGTTCTCCAGGACCCGTTCCCTCTTACCACGCTGATGTGAAGGGCCCAGTCCATTCCTGAGAGGGGTTTGACCTTCCTTTCTGTGCTCTCTGGCCACGCTGTGTTGTGCTGTGTTGCCCAGAGTGGACACAAGCCCTGATGCTCTGTGCAAGCTGCTTACAAGTAATGGGCTTAGGACAGCCGAGCAAACTGCGTAGCTGGAGACACCCTCGGGGTGGGTTTGGGCTGTCAGGTCACTGCCATAAAGGAGCAGGTGCCCATGGGTTGGGGGGTGCTGACCTGTGGATGAGGGCCAGTTTTGCTGTGGATAAAGAGAAGAGGTTAAATATAACAGTCTCCCTCATATAGGTGGCACAGCCCTAACAGCAGAAACAGAAATATTCAGAAAAACAAACATGAAAGGAGAGCAAGAAAATAATCATAGAACTGCAGGGCAATGGGGTGTTTTACCTCCTTGCTCTCTCTCTTGAAACAGTCTGCCCTGCTGCAGCCCTGCTTTACCCTAGTGGGGTTTTTTTTTGTATTCATTTCTGACGTTGTTTTGGGTTTTACAGTTTCTTTTCTCTGTACTTTATCAGAAAGCATATTTGTGGTGACCGCCTGTGAAAGGACCTGGCTTGCTGAGTAAATGTTCAACGTGGAAATGAGCCGCATGACCTTGAAGGGGGGAGAGGGAGGAAAGCTGAGAGAAATTCATAAAAAGCTGAAAAAGAAAAGAACAAGGAGAAGGGAGGGGAGAGGAGAAAAGATAAAAGGCCTGGCCAGAGTGGAAGAAGTCACAGAGGAGAAGAATAATGGTCTTTCTTGTTACAGCAGTGACTGGACATGTAGAATTAGACATCTTAGAGAGCCCGATTCTCAGCTGTGCTGAGCACTGACACTTTGAAAAATAGGCCCATTTAAGGTGACTCAAGTTGGGCAACAAAAGTCAGTAGTCACTTTAGATCATCTTGGCCTGTGTTCAGAAGGGTGAATTTTATCCTTGGCGAGGGGCCAGTGGGAGGCCTTGCTGTGCTGTGTTCCCGTTCCCAGAATAGGACTCGGGGTGGCTCCTGGACCTCGTGCCGGCCCTTCGGGGCAGAACCCCCCGTCCTGAGTCCTGCCTGAGCCTCTGCCCTCCACACACAGGAGGCAGCCGGTGCTTCCTGGGCTCAAAAACTGGGCCTGACTTTATTTGTGGAGTTTGGGAGGGCTGTGGGTGTCTGGGGAAGGTGCTGGGTGGAGCAAAAGCCCCTGTTCTCAGTGAGGGGTGGTGAGGAGCAGCAGTGCAGCTTTCCCCACCACTCCTGGAGTCCCTCAGCTGTGTGAGATTGAGATGAACATATTTGCTTTTGGAAACTAGTGAGGATCTTGATCAGAAAAGACCAGGAAAATACTGTTGCAAGGAAGAAAATTGGAGTAGAAACACCCTGGTGTCACTACCAGAGACCGAGCTGCGAGGGCCAAGCATGCTCTGGAGTTTGGGTTTCCAGAGCTGCCTGATTTGGACTCGAGCGGACTTCAGTCCCATATCTAGTCCTGGAGGATCTCAACTGGATTTTAAAATCGTGTTGTAAGGATTGGAGAGAGATGAGCACTGGATTTCTGCAGTGGTGTGTCGGTGTGGGATGTTTCTCTGGTGTGTCCTTAGCCCCTGGTGCCAGCGGTGCTGGGGCACTGGTGCTGTTCCCATGAGCAGCAGGAGGGACCTGGGCACGCAGGGAGAAGGCACCCAGCGGTCAGGGGGCTGGAGAAGAAACCCTTCAGCTGCTCTCCAGGCAGCCAGTGGCTTCTTCTGCCTGCGAGGAAAGGTTTGGATGCATTTAGGCTGCCCTTACAGCTCATCATATTGTCATTTCTTCAGCTCCCCAAATTCTCCTCATTTTCAGGAGGGGATGTCTGACTTCACTGGCATCAGCACTTCCAAAACCCTGCACACTGACGTGAGCAGTTCAGAGTGTGGGGCAAGGGCTGTGTCAAAGCCAAGCCCTCATTTGTGTTGAAACAGGGCTGGTCACCATTCTCTGGTTAAAACTAATGATCTTCACGTGCATATCTTTAAATTTTAGCTCATTTAGGTAGGGGGATGATTTTTTTCCATAACCCTGAAAATTGCAGAATTAGATTTTTCATTGTATGGGAGAGCCCTACTGTATGGGGAAGAGCGTTTTTTACTTTCTTTCCAGTTGAAGTGTGTGAAATAGTAGGGAAAAGTCTTGTCTAGTGATGACCTCAAAATAATTCTTGTAGCAGTGCAGTGTGATGTCAGACAGACAGTATGTGGCTGGGTGGGAAGTGCGGGCAGTGAGGGCACAAGTGCCTGACACAGGGGAAAACCAGCATAAATAAAAGCCATCAGTGCAAGGCTTTGTGAGGAACTGGAGCAAAGGCACCAGTGCAGATGCCAGGGCAAGGAACTGTAACTGTACAGTTAATAGCTTTGGATGTTTGCTTTTATGTGACAGTTGCTGCTCAAGCAAACAGATTGGAGAATTCCAGACTTGCATGGATTTCAGGGGTTTTATTTCTATGTGTTCAGCACAGGACATGAGTGGGATGGGAGCACGTGGGGTGGGTGCAGCAGAAGGGCCCATACCCTGCTCCCCCCTCCCTCCTTGCACTCACCACCCTGTGCACCTTGATTTTGTGAGCTGAGCCTTCCCCCCCTCACTCCTGTCTCTTACTGTGCCCCAAACCCCCTTCCCTCTCCTGTTCCTGCTGCTCCCAGAAGGGGAGCACCCTCTGCCCGTTCCTCTGCCCCTGGATGTGGTGCCTGTCCTGCTCCCACCGGAGCCGTGCCCCGTGCTGGGATGTCAGGGCTTCCCCAGGGTGCCAGCCCTGCCCGGGCTGCCCTGCCCAGCTCAGGGGCAGCCACAGCTGTCCGAGGACAACTCAAGGCAGGGGCATGTTTCTGCAGTTTATTCTCCAAAAGGAAAGCCTGCAAGGGGTGAGGGGCAGACTCCTCGCAGCGAAGGTGTTAACAAATAGCAGGTGATTAAACATGACAAGCAGTGACATTTCTGTGTGGGGTTCTCAGTACCAGCAATGCCAAGAATGAAGCTATAAACCCTGACATTTTGTGTTATGCACTGAGGTTTTTAATAGACATCTTTCTCTCCCTCCTCCCTGTTTATTTCTTTTATTCCTTTTTTCCTTCTGTCCCCTTCTCCCTTTCCTCTCTCTTCCTGACCCTCGCCCTGGCTCTGCCCCATCCCAAGTGCCCCCCACCTCCTCTTCCCACCCCTCCCTCCCCGCTCTTATCTTTGCTCTCTTCCTTCACCAGACTCATTGGTTCGATGGCCTTCACTTTTGCTTTTGTTTGTCTCTTCCTCCCTGTTTTCTTGTTACACTTTTCCAAGATTTCTCGCTGTTGGTGGCGTCATTCCCCTTGCCCGGGTCGGTGCCATCTGCAGTGTCACAGCCGCCCTCCCACCCCGTGCCCCCCC
>VXAU01006141.1:695-60264 GCA_013399695.1 Formicarius rufipectus
AAAATTTAGGCTTCATGGTGTTCCCCTCCAAAACACATGAGTCAGTGGTCTTGGCTTTATCTTCAAAAACCAAAACCAACTTTTTTCAACTCATTCTCTCTCATGTTCCTTTCCCTTTTTATACCCAAGTCATGAAACAACAGTCTAGAGTTTTTAAGACAGAGGAAAATACCAGACCAGCAACATTTCCCAGAAACAGAGCAAACTATCTGCATTTAATTAAAGGTCCATTTAATTGTAGCATGCTGATCTAAAACCAAACAGATCAAACCTACTCAGAAGCACAAACGCAATAGGAATAAAAGTTCATCTAAAGTATATAGTAAGAAATAACACAATAAACTTATGATAAAATAGACTGTTACTGCACAGCACTTGCTACAAAGTTTAATGACTCTACACATATAACCCTTTGTTTTGTCCTCTGTTCATTTAATTTATAAACTGTTCTAAATGTCCAGAAACGGTCCATTACGATTTACAAACAGGTAACCTGAACTGATCTCTGCAACAGACATGCTTCCTCTCTCTAAAATAAGATCATCAGCTTGTGCAAGAAAATGCAAAAATTGTGATGGTTCCAGCACAGTCACAGCAGGCAGTGCCATGACTCTCTTTGTGTCAGGCTTGAACCTCTCATTTGCTCCTCAGACATCCCAACTAACACTCAGTCCTGACTTTTCTCAGGAACATCTCTCTGCCACTGCATTTATTTCAACCACCAGTTTCTCCAAGCTCATATTCCCTTGCATCTGAATTACCAACCCGCTCACTTCTCTTGCCTTGACCTTCTTCTTCAGTTCCTGTCTTGTTGAAATGCAAATATGAGAACAACTTCCTTAAACTTTTGCCTTGGGCTTATTGTTACCTTCCTCATGCCAAATCATAATTCTGTTATTCATTATAAATGGTCAAGAAATGTAGTTTCTGCTCAAGGAAAATTATGGGGGAGAGGTCTAAGAAGAGTTGAATAGCAAATTACAAGAAAATCACTTTTATATTCAAGAAAACTTCATTTAATTTCACACTTTATTGCTTTCATGTAATTTTTAGGAAAACTTCATACACCTCAAAAAACCCTTGTATCGAAGTTTTATGAGTTACTGAAATCCTCAACGTTTATTGGAAATCTTTTGTATTAAAAAGCAAATATAAATGCCTGATTCCTATGTAAAAACAAGAGTTCATGTGCAAATATAGCACAAGCATTTTATTTGCTGGTATTGCTGGTGGCTGCCTAAAAGCTTTTACAGTTTAGAATGTTTATATCATTTTCTAAGTCTATTTAAGCAATCTCCCTGGCAAGGCCAGAATACAAGCTACTTCTCCAAGAATGATTACACACAAGTTAGATGTCTTTTGGGGGGATTCAATACCTTAAAAATCATGCACGTTTTAAATAGATATTTGAATGGGAAAGTAAATATTTATGTAAAAGAGAGTGGTTTGTGCTTATGTGAAATAAGCATTCCTATTAAACCTCCAACCAAACATGAAGAAACACATCCAAAGATGGAGAAAAAAAACCCACAGCCCTAGACCTCTAATTTGCCGAGGTATTTGGCAGTCTTTTCCACACGAAGATAGTCATCACCCTCTTGAAAACAGATTAGCAGCATGCATCCAGAAGGGGTAGATGATTCATGAACACTCATTAAAGATGATAGGCCAATAAAAGAGTACTTGCTACTAGCATGTAAGACCAGGCAAGCCCTCAGACATTTCCAAGGGATGCACAAGGAAGTCACACGAGTGCAATGCTTGCAGCTCTCAGCATCAGAGATGTGTCTTGCTCCAAATCCCCCTTTCACCTCAGACTGCTTTTCTCATCTCCTGAGGGCAGTGAGCACGTACACAAGGCGGGAGGAAGACATGCTGCACCACAAAGTGCCAGCAATAACAGAGCTTGTGACTTCCACACTAAGTCTGAGAGAAAGGCAGCTGGAAGACTAGCTAATGAACTGCATTCATTTTTCACTTTGTGATACTGAAATCTTGTTGCAACTTATGACTATAAAAGGTTTCTCTGTCAAAAAAAAAAAAAAAAATAGAGTAACCACTTTGGCTACGTATTTCTGGAATGAGAGACAAATAAACTGACATGGATAAAAATTAAATTTATTTTGAATTTAACCAGTGATTGGGACTTTTTTAAAACAGGTTTGGACGGCAAGGGATTTTTGTGGGAGTTTTGGTTTGGTTTGGTTTTTGTATGGTTTTTGGCTTGCTTTTAAGAAATTGGCTAAATGTTACCTCTGGCTTCATACAACTTATTTGGGATCATATTTTCCCAATTTAACAAGTTTATGTTCCCAGAAGAAATCATAGATGATTCACCTATTGTTATGCAAAATTCCTTATCTATAAATAAATGAGGGCTTTTTAATGATATACAAAAACAGGACTCACTGTTTATTCTGAAAATAAGACAGCTTCATCTTATCTACTGCTGAATCCCACAGCCAGAAGCCCTCAAAAGTGTAATTATCACAAGATCTTCTCTACAGAGTACAGAAAAGAAACCATAAAACCACAAATTTCTTCTTCGTAGAGTAAGGAGGGTGTTCTCCTGTTTTCAGAAACTGTATTGTTCAGCCTTTTTTGCTTATTTTTAATCCTAAAGTTCCCTACAACAAATTTACGGAACTCCACTGAAGTGAATTAATTGTGGATAACTTTTCCTGAAGGTTATTAAGAGACTCAGATATGAAAACCTGGTCTAACATTCCTCAATTTTGCAATTTGCACCTTTTAAAAAGTACCTGCCTTTCAAAAACCCATACATTGTTTTCTATCTTGCATAAACATTTTAATTTGTTTAGTGGAAATCAAAAAAATTTCATACAGAAAAAAAATGCTTTTACAATAAACCATTTTGAAATAAAAATGTCTTCACAGATATTTTTGATGAGCTCTGATACTACTATAGCCATAAAACTGACCTCCAGGTAAAAGAAAAAGAAAATTCCATCTGGTTCTCAGGAACTGGGGATGACTCATTTTTGCCGCACCACTGCTGCTATCTTTTGGCATATTCTCCTATACACATGCCAAATTTAGCAAATCTCTCCAAACTCCACATACAGAAAATTACTCTGACTGCCTTTAGAAGTTCAGGTTTTGCCAAATTCTTACCTGATTCAGCTTTTTAACGTGTAAAATACAGCCATTCAGTGAAAGCATGTATAATGAAGCATTTAATTCACAGCAACGAACAATGCAAAAACATAATTTTTACTACTGCTGTGGTTCACTGGCTGACTATCTTGCAAACATAACTCTTAGGTTTTGCCTTTGTTTTGTTTTTGGGTTTTAAAGAACAATATTTTCACCAGCATTATTACAAATCTATTCCAAACCTCAACAGGGTGAATAGCCATCACATACCACGTGAGAGAGACAAGTTGCCTAGTTCTATTTCTGTTCCTCATTTTTCTATTCATAGATAGAGTTTAAATTCAAGATCCCAATCCCTCACTGTTCCCAACGTGAACCAGGATCGAGGAACTTCCTCCTTGCTGAGGATCAGGCAGCCCTCTCAAATACCCTTAGTGGGCCACACAGTGCCACATCTCTTAGCATTATGAAACATAGGTACTCAAACACAGGACCTTCTCCAGCACAGTGAGAATACTTCTGTTCAGAACAGCACTGCTGGCAAGCACACAGCAAAGTGCACCTGACACATCTCAGAGAATCAACCACACTGAATTCAAGGGCCTGTAATAGGCATCTCTACTCAGAGCTACAGAAAGGTGAAATTAAGTCAATCCAATCGTCCTTTATCTTTGTATCAAAGAAATTTGTAAATTAATCAAGCAGTATACCAGATGCTAATTGCAGTATGACCTATATGTTGTGATCATATGTATCAAAGAGCTACTTCCATTCATATTTAAATGTCTAACTAAAACAACTGCGAATTTTCATGGTATAAAATTATTTAAGGGAATGTCCTTTCTTACTGGCACTGAAAATCTGCTGAGGTCTCCAATTTCTTGCACTGCTAGGGTAAGCTTATTTGCTTTTATTCAATATCATTAAAATGGCAATATAGAGGAAAACTGCATCAGTGGTGAGCTATGATAAGAAAAAGCATTTTATCATACTAATGAAGTTGATGCTTTAATATGACAGCTGAAATCTGAAGCAGCAAATAAACAATTAGCAGTATCACTGGAACAGAGGAATTAACGGGCTGAAAGAAAAGTGCAGAGTCTCAAGAAAATAAAAATATTATTGATCCATAACCATGCAGTTCTCAAAGTTTGGCCCCTGAGAAATCTGCTAATTAATTCACTTAAAACATTGCATAGTAACAAGACCGTCAGTGTTCTGTTGAGTTTGAAAGCAAATTGTGTATACTTTAAGCTTGTATAAATGGAGGTAATCATATTAATCAGCAGCTATATAGGTTGCCTCTTTCCAAAAGACTTTTTAAACAGAGATCAGGTAATTACTAAAATTGCCTTTACTGTTAGAAAAACTCATCCAAGAATCCTACATTTGGGTTGGCAATGTGCTTTAACTATGCAGAAATGCATAGGAGAAGAAAATGACAGGCTGATATTAGCAGAAATAATGGACTACCTTTCACTGCAGTAATCCATTAGTACATTAAAAGGGGGTCATCATCCTTATATGGACACTTCAAAAGCAGAAATACAGCATTTTCAGAGGGAGAAGGAAGACAGAATTTCATTGTTGCTGCATGTTGGATTTAGGTGACTGGCAAGTCAATTCTGTGAACTGACACCAGACTACAACTCTATCCCCCCAAACGCTAATGCGCTTGTCCATCCACACACCAATGCTACTTCCAGCAGACAGCTGCACGGCTTACAATGTTAAGACATGCCCTGTTAAACAGAAGGACATCACACCTCTGACTCCACAAGAGGCTGAAAGGATCTTCTGGCTAAGTACCATAACATGATTGCACTGTTCACTGCCAAGCAACTCAACTTACAGTTGCCTGCCTCTTACTGTGTTTATCTCAAAAACTCAACTCTCATTAATACCACTGAACTTCAGAAATCCAGTTTTGCAAATCTTCTCCTTCATGCTGCATTATAAACTGTTGTAAACATTGAAGGGCAACTCCAGATTGAGTGCCCCTTTTTTTTTTTTTTTAATTGCTTGAAGACACAGGCATCAACTGGATAAAGTCAGAGGCAGGGAGACCATTTCAGAGACTGAATGAACACTGTTGAGATACAAGTCCTATAGGGTCACTTAATCTGTTGATGTATCTTCTCCTCTCTTTTGATGAAATCCCTAGGTCATCCCAAAGACACTCTATGAGGAGCAGAAAGCCAAAACCTCACTTCCATTTCATTAATGTACACAATGCCTCTGCCACAGTGATCAGAGACCAGTCTGGTGACAGCCATTCCTGCAGGCAGTTTCATGGTAATACCTCACTAATAACAGTCCTCCTTTCTTCCTGACCAGAGAAGAGGGTATTAAGAATACAAAGTGGTTTGGGAGACAGAAAACCATAGCTGTTCAGTCTTATCTAAGCCAGTCTCTAGGGACAGTAAGTGACAGATGTCTTCTGATAGCTGTCTTATGGGCCACAAATAAACAAAGACCAAACAGAGATAATGTTCACATCTCAAAATGAAGGCATTACATGTCTACATTATAGGCAAGGCCCTATAATTTCTACAGAGATGCCAATGATTGAGTTCACATTGAAACTCAATCGCTCCAATATCTGCAGAACAGGCACTGTCAGTCAGGGCTGAGACTCTGGGTGGGCAGGATTTGCTCCATGGCATATCTGGCACAAACATCTCCATTTTTTCCAGTCTGGTTCTGTGGGTAAGTCAATTGTCTCTCTCTTTAGAATTTTACATCTTAGCTCCAATACAAACATGAGCTATATTATTGTAACAAATAATCCACATTAAGAACAATTCTTTCACATTTATTTTCCAAGTCTTCTTATATACTGATTGAATAATGGATTAATTCTTCAGATTAAAGAAACTTACAGACACAGAGAAAGTAGTTTCCACATCCTTCCAACTCGTGTCCTATAGAACATGCTATTTAAAGCTCAAAAAGTATCTTCAAGTTCCAAAATTGCCACTTTGCAAATCTGCATCGACAATCATTCTTTTAGACAGAAGCCAAAATTGATTGCAAAAATAACAGCAATTCATCAGAGTCATGGTACTTTCCTTGGACTTTCTTATATTTCAGACTGCCCTAGTTCAAAAAATCCCTTTTGTATTTCAACCAAAATAGAGTAGTACATGATAAAAAAAAAAGTTTAAAAAAAATCCACAAACGTCCCTTGATGCTGCAGTAACATGGAAAATAGAGGTGCCGAATTAATAAAACACTTAACAATTAAAGAGAATACCAAGGAGAAAAATATTCTTTGAACAAGATGTCTATGAGACAAAGAGCGCAGCAGAAACAAAGAGAAGTACAGCATCATCCAGTGGCACAAAATAAGCCAAATAGCTGGAAGTTTTACAATATGTGGCCATGTGACCACTATCCCGCAAGTACAGCAATCTGTCACAAACTCTGCTCAGCAAGCTGAGGACATCACGCACCCCAGGCCCCTGACTGAAGGAGGCTACAGACCCACCTACAGTCAAGGATCCTGCAAGATAACACCAAGGGTCTTTTATAAAGCACAGGAGGAAGAAAACACTGAAATGCTAAGAATATCTGAACTGAGGGTGGCAGAACAAGAAAATGCAGAAGAGAATACTTTTGTGTTTGCTGTCTTGTCTTCTTCGACCCAGTCACAAAATAGAGGATACACAGAGTCAAGCAAATTATGGAAGACTTTCCAGCATGCTTTGTAGCAGGTCTTAAGGCTCAGCATAATTAAAGATTATGAAGAAATAGTTTACACATTCTTTGCAGAAAGCCACAAAAGCAGGAAATTATCTGAACGGTCTTTTGATAAAATTAGGTCTTGAGAGTTACTGAAACTCAATACAAGGTTTACTGATTTGGTAGGGTAACAAATCCACAACTTAATAAGATAAAATTTTCATTTCAAAGGGGTTTTTCTCCTGCTTTTTTAAAATTATTATTCATTACTCTCTTGCAGAAAAAAAAAAAAAAAAAAAAGATTTTTAAGCAAGGTTATACTTTAATGGCAAACTGTGTTTTCTATTCTAGAACATGCACAATTATAGGTATAGTCCTATGAATGGCAAAATAATTACACTAACCAATATTAGCGTGATAGACCATTTCTTTTTCCCCTCGCTAACAGAAGAAATCAGATCTCCTCCTGTGCGAAATGAAATTGCTTTAGTCATTTTTGCTATTATGCAAATTTAACATTAAACTGTTAATACTTAACTGCCAAACAACAGACAACTCTCAGAAATCAAACCAGTACTCATAAGCCAAAAAACTGGTGAAGAGAAATGAGAAAATTTAAACACAGAGGCCAAGTGTGGATTAGAACTCCAAGTATCACTGAAAAATGAAGCATATTATGGACATGAGTTTTAAAACTGTACACAAGACAAAAGAACTGAGGTGGACTTGGAGAGGAAACAATTCTGGTTCTTCAGAAGACAGTACAACTCCTACAAGTCCAAGGGGGAAAACCCTGACATCCATCAGACCAACCTACAATAAAGTCATAGTGTGTCAACTGGATGGAGAATGGGTGATGGTTGGATCTTGGACTTCAAGACTGAAATGTGGAAACATCTCTTCTTTTGATTAAATTAGAAGATAGATTAATGTAAAAGTTGTTAGAGACTTTAATTTAAAAGTAGTTAAAAGACTGTCCCTGCTCCTTACAAGACAGTGGACTATCTGTGGAAATATGTAAACTATGCTTGGATAATTGGATGCCATCAAAATCTATTAAAAAATAACTGTTTAGGTAAACATCTGTGTTAGTTTAGCAACAAACTGAGCAATAACAAGAACACAAAAACAAATTTGTCTCTTCCAATGTATGTGTAACAGTCTGCAGGAGTTTGATATGTCAAGCAAATAGGCCAGACAGCTGATTTGTCTTCAGTAATTCATCAGATCATTTCAGAGTGCAATCTGCTTGTAATATACAGAGTCTTTTTGAAGGATTCCTAAATAAAGAAAAGAAGCTACTTCCAGAGGACTGGATTCAAAGAGGTAGCTCTTCAGTGATTACATCACTTCAAATAAATGGGAATGGTGTCAAAATGTTTTGTTGAGACTGGGGTATGTGCAGCCATAGGTGAAAACAGGTCTGATGGAAAACTGAATAAAGAAGTTAGCATATAAACTTTATCAGTATGCATTTCATCCTATATCCTCCTAAGATCATGCCACTTCTCTGCATCTCCCTTGTCTTGTTCACATTACAGGGTTTCTTTCTCTCTTCTCTGAAGCAATTTGAGATAAAAGGAATTAATAAGCAACATTTACTATGACAGTGTTCTATGAACAGAGTTAATCAATGCTTCAAGTGGTTTCTGTATGTGATTTCAGACACAGCTTACCAAAAAATATCTCATACTTAAGCTGGCAAAACCATCATAATAAAATGCTCTGATTCATAACATAATTTCCAAGGCACTAATATTGGAAATAAAATTTTCATTCCTCAACTCCTCAGTTGCAAGCCCTTTATACAGACTATGATTTCCAAGTAATAAATACACTAAACTAAAATTTGAAGCTCTATTTTCAATACTGTGAAGCAGTAGTTGAAATAGAGTTAGAGCTCATTTTTTAAAAAGGACGGTGATTAATTTAATTATTTGTAATAGTAACTATACACTAAAATAATTTCAATAGTTTTAAATTTTCTGAATTCTGTAAGAATTTTTTCTAGGGGGGAAAAAAGAATTTATTTTTTCCTATAACATCAGATTATTTTTTTCTCTAATTTTCTCAAGAAGCAATAAACAATAAACATTTATGAGTTAATATGACACTATATTGTAAATATTTAACTCTTATCTAATCCAAAAAGTAAAATTATTTTAATACTTATAATTCTACATGTTTCTGATTTTTAGATTTAACCCTAATGTATGCTCACAATAAATAATATCCCACTAATAATATAAGTCATTAACTAATATGCTGGAATTAGTGACATGAAAAATAATCATTCACTATTTAAATATCAGAATGTGGGAGCAATAAATAGAAGCAATTATGTGAGCTTAATAAAAAGCAAATATATTGAATCAGAACAAGTGATATTGGCATAGGTTAAAAGATACGACTCAAACTCATCTCAGTTTCAATATTTTTTTTAAAAGAATGTTTTAAATATTCAGAAGTTCAGATTTATGACCAGCTATCAGTATTAGGCCAAACCTGATCCTTCAGTACAATCACAGAGCTGCTTTATCTTCTTTTGTAAGAATATTCATGCAAAAGGAGTATGTGAAAAATAGAGCACAAGCATTTTTTACACAATGATCTCTTTGTCATTTACTGAGAAATAAAAAATCCCCTGTGTTCATATAGTTTCATTGAAAGAAACACCGCTTACATTTTGAACTAATAAGTGATCCTGTCCTGTCTCTTGCATAATTTGCTTAAGCACTCTTCACAAGGAAGTCCACACCTGAGCTGTGGCAGAATGCTGCAGCAGCAGTGGTGCTTGTGTGGACAGAGTGGCAGCACTGCAGCATCCTCGTGTCCTGAGGGGGCTGTGTGGTTGTGGGAATTTCCATAATAGGCAAAAGCCCGTGTAGGCAGTGGGAGATCATGTGAAACAGTTCTCTCAGTCCAAGGGGACTGACAAATTATACATCCAGCAGGTCTAAAGACCGCAGATCTTGCCAAAAAGTGAGAGGAGTTATAATTGGGTATGAGAGGTGATCGTGGCCACCATTCCTTTTGTTACTCTGGGAAGCAGGGTAATACCCGAATGTAGCACGGGTATTTTGAAGGCTACATTGGGTTTGCTACTAGGAAATTGAAGTTAAAGATCTCCACGACAACCCAAGAAACAGGCTGTCTCAATGCAGTCACGAGACCATGGTGACAGGAGATATACAAAGAACTGGGAAAATAAGGAATTCATCAGAAAGACAAATCAGACCACCTGCAATGTCAGCTGATCAGCACACAGAGTAGCGAACAACAAAGTAATTATAAGTGCTTATGCAGCAGTACTGGAAGTCTAGAAATATGTTAGATAAGAGACTTTGATAAGGAGATATTATCTGAGGCACAAAAATCTCAACATGCCGAAGCAAGAATTTTCAACTATCCATATGTAGTGTGGACAAATGTCACATAAGGACAAGATGCAGAAACACAATTTTTCGGATGCAACAACTGGTTCCTAAAACTAGTCTTAAAATCTCCAAGAGAAGTTCTTCAGTCATAAATGGAGCAAATTACTTGTATCAAGTTGTAAGAGGAAAAACCTGATGTATAGAAATAATCACAACATAATTAAAAATAACACTGAAAAAGAATGAAAAGATTGAATATCCCCATAAATACAGAACAAAGATATTTAATTTCAAGAAAGAACACAGATAGAAGTGGTACAAGAAGTCAAAGCAAATGAAAAAAGTCCAAAAGGAGGGGTCAAAAAAACATCTGAGAACACAGGCATGAGTTGTTCCAAAAACAATGTACTAAATGACCAGATAAAACTCCTAACACAGTTCTAACAGAAAGCAAAACAAGCAGATAGAGACTTTCTTACCTCAACACAAAAGTAAAGGAGACAATATCAGTGAAAAGGTCAACAGTTTAAAAAATCTGGAAACTTATCCAAAAAGGAGGAGGAAGGCACATAAACCATTACAGATCAAAGGTACTGAAAATAAAGGGGAAAGGGAGAAGAACTTGCAGAGTATACAACTGCCTGAAAAAAACACTCCCACCTATTTTAGAGTTTTCTTTATGGGTTGTGGGGGTTTTCCCATTGTTTTTTGTTGAGGTGGTTTTTTGGTTTTGAACACAGAGACTGTAATTAACTTTTGGAATTCTCACAGGGTATTGTATAGGTATATAAAAAAATCTAGGGAGGAATGACCTTATCTGCCAGTACAGGTTTGGAGTTGATCTGCTCATGAGAAAGACATGAGAGTCCTGGTGGACAAGTTAACCATGAGCCAGCAGTGTACCCCTGCAGTCATGACAGTCAATAGTATCCTGGACTGCATTAGGAAAAGAGTGGTCAGGAGGTCAGGGGAGGTGAACCTGCCCCTCTTCTCAAGCACTAATGAGGTCACATCTGGAGCGTCGTGTCCAGTTCTGGGCTGCAGAGTACAAGAGCGACATGGAGCTGAGAGACTGGAGTGAGTCCAGTGGAGGGCTACAAAGATCATTAGGGGACTGGAGCATCTCTTAGGATGAAAGGTTGAGAGAGCTGAGCCTGTTTAACCCAGAAAAGAGGTGACAGAGAGGGGGATCTTATGAATTCATACAAATATCTTAAGGGCAGGTGCCAAGAGGATGGAGTCAGGCTCTTTTCAAGTGGTGCTCAGCAACAGGAAAAAGGGCAGTGAGCACAAACTGAAACTCCCAGTTCCACCTGAATAGTTAGCAAAACTTCACTATTTTGAGGCCAGTGAAGCAACAGGTTGCACAGAGAGGCTGTGGAGTTTCCTGTGAAGATACTGAAAACTTGCCTGGATGTGACCCTGTACAATCTGCTCCAGATCAACCAGGACTAGATCATCTAAGAGGTCCCTTCCAACACCAGTCACTCTGTGATTCTGCGGTAAAAGCATGTGGTCAGTAATTGCTCCATGCAAAGACAATAAAGAGAACACGCATGAATGTTGCCTCTAACAGTCCCAGCGCAGCAACTGGAGACATACAAGGAGAACAGACTGTAGACAGTGTACAGGTCACGTGCCATCTGAAATGGCATCTTTTGCTGCCACTGTCAGAATATAGAGCTAGATGGACCAGTGGTCGGGCCCAGTAGAGCATTTCTTAACTTATTATATTCTAAAGAACATGTTAAAATTAGTCTAATTAAACTATAAAAACAAGAGTGAAAATTAAAGAGGACACAGCTACAATGGCCAAAGTAAAATAAGCCAGCCCCTGATATAACGGGCTTCCTTTAATTACTTATATTTTGGAAATGGCTCCAGCAATGTTCTTTTTTCAGTTTCAGCATTTTGGGGGGGGCTAGTGATGGAATGAAGAAAAAAATCAGCTGCATGTGTTTATCTGCTCTAAGGCAGTAGACATACTGTGGTAGATCACTGTCAGCTCAAAATTAATTTAAAGAACATAATAATTTGAACAGATAAATACAATTAAAAATTAAACCAATAGAAAAGCATTCTGTACAACTAGAAAATCATATATTTATTACATAACATTAATTTTTCCATGAGTAAGCAGTTGTTGTTGCTATGCAAATGTGGTTGGGGAAGGAAAAGGAGTCCCCAAGGCAGCTTCTAAATAGGAGCATATTCGAAGGCAAAGTAATCATTAGTAATAAAATTACTGACTTTCTGCTTGTATTATAAGAGATTTTCAAAGTAACAGTTTCTCTTAGAAGGGCATCAGTGTTCCTAGACACATCGGGTTTCACCCAGAGAGCAAGTAACTCTTAGCAACAAGCATGACTGTCATAAAATCAATTATCCTTATGTAATGAATGCAAATTCAGATGGCCCAGTTAAATGAAAACAGACTCCTTTAAATACTGCATTGCTTCAACATTAGCTTTGATCATGTGGTAGATAGGTGACAGATACTCAAAATAAAATTCATCTCCCACCACTGTGTTTGCTCCCTCTCTGGACAGCCATAGCAACCTGTGAAGGGATCACAAAGGTAAATTTGTCTATGTGTGTGTGTGTCTCCCTTTGCTGTGTGCTTCTCCACATTTCATCTGCCTCTAGACTCCATCCTGCCTTATGCTTGGGACATAAAAATATATCAAGAGCTGGATTTTTGTTATGCATCTGTGCAGTGTGCAACATAAGGGGGATCTGAAGTATGATAAATGTCTCTGAGGGCTACCACTCTATAAAGACCTGCTGTACAAATAAACACACTAAGACCTTTTATAATACTTACAGTAATTGAAAAAAGGTCTCATCATACTGGGAAGACTTTTAGGACTAAATTATCATAGCCCTCACTCATCCAAAAATGAGAACTAGAGAGATTCAGTCCAGTTTTTCCTGTTTTGGCACCTTGAATCTTCTTCCCTCTGTGAGCAAATTGGTGGAAAATCAGAACAGTAATTCCATTCACTCTACTCCTCAAAAATCAAACATGCAGTGTAAGCTCATGCTGTAAGCTCACAGTATAAACTTGTCCTGCAGCCAGGAGGGACCAAAATGAACTTGACACTTGGGTGCACAAGGTGCCTTCTCCAGTACATGATAAAAGCTGCCTTTCAGTCCTGACCAAGCAGCAAACAACTTCTTCAGCAGACAAGAAGCACAGTTGCCATCTATACAGAAGCAACGGCTACCCTTAATCAACTTGATGCTGTTTTCATTTATTACTGAGATAAAGTAACCGGAAAAAAAAATGGATTTCATTCTCTTTCACAAATGCTGCACCATAGGAAAAGGGTGTGAATGTCCATCAACTCTTCAAATATTACAATTAGGTAAAACATACAGAGAAAATGCAAACAGAGAGAAATCATGGCTTTCTGGCTAAGGCAATGGATTAAATATTTGCTCCTTTCAGATGAGAGTGAATATTCTGCCGCAGTTCCTTATCCCTAAGAATAATAGCCACTTATCTTATGGAGATAAGAACACAATACATTAATACATCTTAACACTGCTGTCCTTGAAAAGGCATAAAACATTTTAAAAATGTGCCCTTACTACAAGAGATGACACAACAGGGCCAATAAGGCTGTCTATAACTTGCTAAAACTTCTAAAGTCAGGATTACGTTTCCCATCTCTCAACTGAAATATCAATCAGCTTGGTCAATTAAGTAATAGAAGGAAGCACAGTCAGGTATACAAAGGATATAATTAAACTCATTCTTTTCCTTCATTCTGAAAATCTTTAGTTTGCAACTTTGTGACACAAAACTAATAAAGTCTCTCAATCATTCCGTACTGGGAATTACATTAAAATAATGACACTTGATTGCAGATGTATTACTAAAGTCTGTTCAGAATCCTGTAAATCTGCCAAGTTTTGGTCACCAATCAATTCTGGGTTTATTTGCAAATTCCATGAACTAAGACTATCCGTAGCACACTGCTTGGCTCAGACTGCGTGAGCCATCTCTTAACAGATTCCACTGCTTGTACTAGTGTTATTTTATGCTTTTAACAGTGTTGTTCTATGCTTTTATCAGAGACTTTTTGACTGTTCTGGCAGCTTTCAGTGACAACCTACTGCAGAGAGAGCTGCCCTAGATATGTCCAAGTCCTGACATGGGTTGCCTACCTGACTGAAGGAGCACCAAAACCTTGCTTTGGTTTTCTGGAAAGAGTTTCTCCTCATTAATTTGCAGAGAAGCATTAGTCAGCACCACTCAGAAATCATTAACCCAGTTTCGGTCAGACCAAAAGTCGTTGCCTCAAAGAGACAGCTGGGTCCCAAAATCTTGAGTGACATTAAGTTCCTAAATGATTAATTACTTGAGTGCCTCACAACTGTTGTTGAAATACTACCCATAAAAAACAGTTGTGAATCAAAACTATTAGTAGTGGTAGTATTCAGCATGGGGAACCAGAAGGACTGCACGAAGCACTGAAAGTCTGTGGCAAAGTTAACAATCTAGTAAAATATTTTCAGTAATCAATTTTAGTGTCTAAACAATGCTTTATATCATGCAACATTAGAAAAAAAATTAGATCCTAGAACAGAGAAGCTTATAATATAGGAACAGCACTACAAGGAATTACCTGGGTCAATTAATAAATCCCCCGCTGTGGCAGATATCACATCATATTATTTCCTTAAATTCTCTCCATCTTGAATGCACCTGCCTTGTCTTATACAGATCTGAACTGAGAAGCTAATCATTATAAGGGTTAGGAAATTTTGATTTTCAAGCTATGTTTTATTTTAATATACACGTTCACATAAAAATATTTGTCAAGGTTCTATAATTCAATTTTTCCCGTCTGATGTATTATTACTCTCAGAGCAATTAGATTTCGTTTTGGCTTTAGAACTTTCCTACATTAAGAAGGCACTGTCTTCTTATTGACCTCATAAAATAAGTTCTCTACTATATTTTGCTCTTCCTCTGCTTCATTTTGTTTTCAGTTTCATTGAACAGATTGAGTTTTGCTAACCATCGGCACAACAGCATTAATATTCCTCTACTGGGAGATTAATACACACAGTACATAGGATTTACAGCTTTAAAACTGCAGAATAAATCTTTTTAAATTGCAAATTATCTTTGAGATTTCTATCATTTTAATTTCATGTAGAAATGAAATCCATGTCTTAACATTTAGTATTACACTACAATTTAAAAGCCGCATCAATAACTTTAATGTCACAATTAGCACTCTTCTGCTTTGGGATACTTGGCTGAATCTGCAATTAGGCTTGCAGACCCAAGGTATGAGATCGACTTTGCTGTCAAGATCAATGACAAAACAATGCACTCACTGTTATGAGGTAGAAGCACAACCTTTTCCCTTCTCAAATCCCTGGACTTATTTGCTAAAGAACTGCAAGGGCTGCTTTTCCTCTGCTACAAACCACAGTCAAAAGAAAAGCTATTTAAGTACTACTCACTTATCAATAACATATGATATCTGTTGTGGTTTTTTTAAGAAAATCAAAATCTCAAGAAACAACTCTTCTCCATACATCAAACTTTTTCCTCTTAAAGCCTCTTAAAGGCTTTAGGAGACCTCATTACTAGCTTGACCCAGACACTTAGCTTATAGAAAACTTCATTTCTTCAATTCCTCCCAATATTTCAGGGGGAAAAAAAACAAACAAACAAAAAAAAAAACAACAAACAAACAAACAAAAACCAAAAACAAACAAAAAAAACCCACCACCACTCCTTGACATGCTGAGCAGTATTTTTTTTTCAAAAATGGTCTCCTGACATCATCTCAGCTCATACTAAAGGTTATCTTAGAACATGATACTGATGCATGCACTTTTAGAGAAAAACAAATTTGGCTGTATTGTAGGAGTATTTTTTAACCTCATCTAGGGAAAAAAAAAGTCTGGAATCCCTTCTGTCTGGCATGAAAGGCTCCACAGTTCATGTTTTTGGCTTTCCTCCCCACCTTGGTCTAATATTATTATGTGGTTTCTAGGGCTCTATAAGAACACCCATACAATATTGCATATAAATAAACCTTGATAGCATCATGTGTAAATCCTGCCCATTCATTCTAAGTAGAGCAGTGACTGGAGAACAGCATTTGCTTAAAGTCCCTCATAGTCTTCTTTTTAAATGAGGGCAAGGGCAGATAATAGCAGCAGGTATGACATATGTTATGGCTCTATAGAAACAAAACCAATTCAGTGAAAAAAAAATGCAGAGTAAAGGCTAGATTCAAAATATCACATTTCTTTCTAAATATTATGATTCTACACAGTAGTCTTGGTTTAATGCACATAAAAGATTTAAAAGATTTTATCAGAATGAAGTACAAAATTATTATTAGTCTTATGGAAAAGCAGAATTCACATAAAATGCCAACAAATAGTACATTCCCCGTCCTGTGCAGCTACAGATGTGTATAAGGCAAAAGAAATCCATTAGGCATTATAAGCTTGTTAATCAGTTCCTAAATTATGTATTTAATTTCAGTGCTGAACTGTGAGAAAGAGTACAGAGCTTTCTCTTCACTAGATGTTTCAGGGAAAACTAACACTGTCCAGGTTCTACTTAGCAAATAAACCTAAAAATAACCACTGTCATTAAATTTCATTCGTACTTCTGATATTAACCTTATCAGAGACATCAATATCTTTGCGCTGACAAAAACCAATCAAGCAAATAATAGCAAAGGGGAAAAAAGGGACAAAGCTCCACCTCTCCTCCCACTAATAATTAACAAGATACAAAACAAAGCTATGTTTTTTCATTCTTACATTTGATTCCTCTGTGGAAGAGCTATGGACCATGAAACAGACAAAAAGCATTCCATGTACACTGTAGGATGCTCAGACAGAGTTCTGTCAATGGCAGTAACTTCCTGAAGCTTTTGAAAAACATTAAATTCACTCCACATGTAATTCTATGGGGAATCTGTACCAATAAATGCACAACAGAGTAGCTCTCAAGGTATAGTGGAAAAAAAGGCAAAACAAATTAAGAAACATTAACTACCACCTATTACATTTTTCCTAGATAGGAACCAACATTATGCATTGCAGGAAAAATCATCTATCCAATATTATTTTTAACAACAAAATTGACAGACATCACTATTCAGCTCTGTTGAAGGAAAACCTGTAGAAAAGCAATGTTAAGAGGAAACAGACAGTGAACAAACCTTAAGTCAAATGTAATATCACTCAATAATAAAAAAGTATTCTCCACTAAAATTAATCTAAAACTAATGGTCCAATATTAAGTAACTAAAACTAGCAGAAATTTTCTAATTTGTCATTCCTTTTTAAAAAAAAAAAAAAAGTAAATTCTTAAAAGTGGCTTTACCATTAAAGGCAATACCATTATTTATAGTTACAAAGTGGGGAACTTCGGAAAAAAGGTCAAACATCTAAGTTCTGAGAAATGGATAGATTTTAGTAGAAAATTACAAAAACTCAATAATCAATTCATGATCTTTTGACAAGCATTGTAACCCTATATTATTAATCTCTTACTCCTTACTTACTCTCTAACAGCCTTAATCAGATGTTCTAGGGAACAGTGGAAAACTCAGCTTCTACATCTGTGAATCACTTTACGTCTCTGCAGTAAGTCCTTCCACAGAAGTTAAGGCTTATTAAAGAATAACGTATTGCACATAAATTCCTCCAGTACATAATTGCTAAGATTGCCAGAAGTCTTATATGTACCTGAAAGCATGAAATGTAAGCTATATGCTTCAAACCTGAATATCTTTCATAAAAGGCCATGACTAAACAGTTAGCAAAAATATTTTATAAAATTCTGCTACTAGTATGCAGTGCTGTGCTGTTGAAACTCACCTTATGCTAGCAAGTGTACACTTCAGTTCTTTCAGCTTATCACACTAGCACAGGAAGAAAGAGAATCAGAGTTCTTTCCTCTGCAAGACAAAGGCAGACAGAAAATCTCTTTCTATGGTCAGGCTTGCTCTTCAAATCTAGATGACACAGCAAAATTTTGCAAATACATTCCCACCTTACGTAGAAAATTAAAAGTGAGGTTCCTGGTGCAAAAATAAAGCAACCAACAGTTTTACTGAACTCTGAGGATTCAATTTCCATTTAATTACTGATAAAAACTTAAAAATAGATTAAAAAGCTTGAAATTGGAGTCTGCACATAGACTTATAAATAAGTTGAGCTGTGGTAATATTTTATTATCATACTTTTTCAAATTACCAGGGATAGAGATGGTTCAAAACTGAGATTAATTTATCTGAAATACATTCTGCATTGATTTTGATTGGGTTCCATGAAAGAGAACTTTAATTTTCAAATGTTAAAGACGTGGCCTTTGTCTAGCTAAAATATCAACCACACAATTGTTCTAAGGTTCCATGCTTGACTTTTCAGTTTTTAACATGAAAACTAGTCACCATGCCATCAAATGGCATAGATCATATTAACAAGCACTGAAGTAATCAGATTGCACTCTAGCTAATCACGCACAAGAAGTGAATGATGCACCATTTGAATTACCTGAGTGCTCCTATACCTGTGGGAGTAAATCCACCCACCAAGCGAGGACCACAGGGTAACCAACCCCCCCCAAGGAGTGCAGAGCCATAGTCATGCTCTGACTTCTGTCTTAAGATTAATGGCAAAATAGAGTTTACTATGTTAACATAATATTACAATGTCATTCATGTGATTCTCCAAGCACTGGTGGTAAAATTGAGGATTAAGAGATCATATCAGAAACAGACCTATCTGTTAGAACAGGTGAAAAGATATGATTCCTCATGAACTTGGTGCCGCTAAAACCAGCAGGGACAGTCATTCCCCATCATCCCCATTCCTCCCCTTGGGTTTAACCTCCTTTTCACCCCATCCTTGGGCAACCCTTCTTGCAGTTCCCCAGCCATCCCTCTTAACACCCTCATCCATGCTGCCCCTCCAAACAACATGTGCCAGTGAGCATCAGGGCGGAAATAACTCAGTGACAAAAGGAAAACAAGCATATTAAGCAACAGCAGTTACTTTAATCTGCTCCACAACATGGGTGCTTGACTCCTTGTATCAGGAGGGTGGAAGACGGCAGTTAGGACTACATAAAAATACTGTCCATCAACTAGTCCCCCTCTCAAGTCAAGAGATAACACCTTTTTCTATCTTAAGTTTTGTTTGTTTTCAGCAAGGTAGAACTCAGATTCACAGCACATGTTTGCTCTTTAAGATTAAGAAAAATTCTTCCAGAGGTACTGGGCACCTGTGGGTTCAGCTAACATCAGGAGAAGTTGTAGGCAAGTAGCTCTCTGTAAAATCTAAATACAGAGGCTTCCATAAAACACTTCCTATTTTTTTCCTCATGCAATGGCAGCTTGAAATAAAGGAATCCTGATGAAAGCTCAGGAAGAAAGAGCAAGTTAAAAAGCTGTAACTACCTTATCCTCTAGTAAAATTTTCTACAAAAAATTTAGGTTTTTGCTAGCCTTTTGACCTGGCTGTGAATTGCCCCTGAAAGTATGTTACAACCTTGCAAATGTTTGTTTGGCTATCCACGCCTAGTAATGACAATCACCATAAAAAGCATCAAACAGCAGAGCCTTTGGCTTCACTTGGCACACAACAGTATCCAGGACAGTATCCAACAAGGCACCCCATCGGATCACTGAAACTGGCCATTTGAGAGATGACTCAACACCACCGCTACTTACACAACCACCATGATTTCCACTTCAAGACAGGATATACTTTCTTGATCTGAATTCATTTTTTTGTTACCCAGTAGTAACTACTATGTTACTATTAAGCATTCTGCCCAACTTTCAGCAAAATCTCTTTTCTACATAGAACATAAAGGTCACTATTAGGCTATTAGCACAAGGTCATCATTATCATGCTGACATATTTGCCCATTGTTTCTTTTCCAATTTCTAAACTTAGATCTCTTTGGTGCAAGGACTGTCTTCACTCTCTTTGTATTTATTACTCCTGAAACATTATAGTCCTGGTTCATAACAATCACAGAGCAAAAAAGGTCTTAATAAAAGAAGTGGCAAGACAGAAGCACATAAATGTCTTGCAGTAAAACTTTCTATACATGGTCTCCTCTAAAAGAAGATTGAGAGTGTAAAATAAAAAAACAATGAACACTGGGAGAAATACCTCCACTACCCCAATTTAATCAAAGTGGATGAAATATATCTTGTAGACAAACATGATGTAGATAGTGGAATCTGAGTTAGTTACAAGCAGCTCATCCTCTGATCAGAAAAAGGAAAACAGACCCTTGTAAAGTGCAATTTCTTTGATCTATTTTCAATACTACCAAGATAAGATTAATTCCACCCAGTGTGACCGGCAAATATTCAGGGAAATGATACTTACTAGGAAGGCTACAAATTTTCATTTTAGCATCTAAACAGTCCCTAAAGAACAGTGTGCACTTGTTAAAATTTAAAACAATCATTTGGAACATTTATTAGAAACAGAAATCCCTAAAGCTCTTTGGAGCCTAGAGAACTTAAAGGTACTATTTACACATGCACAGTGAAAAAAATCTTAATAAAAAACACTGAAAAGAAATTGGCAGGCTAAGAAGTATTTTGATTCCTCATTAAAGCAAATAACATCTGAAAAGTAAAATCTTTAATTCCTTTGCAGCCTGCACCCTCCAACACTACCACAAACAGGCCCCAAAACAGAGGCAAAATGCTGCCAGTTAAGGTCATGATTAATCATTCATGTATCATGTCATTGCTTATTTAAACAAAGGTGCTTCAGGCAAACAATTCTCCTAACATCTCGTGCTAGAGACTGAAGAAATTAATCATGTGTAATTAAAGCTGAATTAATGTATTATCTGGTCCAAATGTTAGAAGTAACAGATTTTTATTAAGGCTCGCTCTTCCCTCTAAAATACGTAAGAATTTGTGTAGCTGATTGATCTTCACCATCCCTTATTTTTAACCTCCTCTCTCCAGTGAGAAAGACTATATAAGAGAACTAGGATAGCAGTTTTAGATATCTAGGAGGGTAAAATAATTGGCATTATTCCACAATGTCTTTTCTAAATAAGGTCAATACCTTTGAGAAACAGAATTAGAAACAAAGGACAACTAAGCCCTAATAGTGATTTGCAGTAAGTTTGCCTACAACAGTTTCACTATAAAATTTTATTTCCTCAAATAAATAAGCCTTTTTTTTAGGTTTTAAACACATATGACAGAACTTGAGCAGATATGAACTAAAATGTCAGTTTGCTTGAGGTTCAGAATTTCTCAAATTAATTATAAAATAATTAAAGCATCAGTTCAACATCTGCCCCATTATCCTATCTTGTAGACAGCAATGCCACAGAAAAAGAAAACAAGAAAGACTGATTATCACCAATTTTACAATGTAAAGCTGATTTTGAGACTTTTCCTATAAGCAGTCCCAACCTATGCAGAACATGCACAAGTAAGACAAATGTGCTACTCCTAATGAGCACAGATAAAGCACTGAGACCTTAGTCAATGAGTCTATACACACAAGCATTTATGTACTACAGAAAGTGTACTTCAGAAGTGCCTAAGGTGCATGAGTAGCTGTTGAGTCTCACTGCGACAGAGTTAACTCTTCGTAGTAGTCCATGAGGTGCTATTTTCTGGACTTGTGCCCAAACCAGTGTGGGGATAACAGATCAGTGTTATAGCTAATGCAGAACAGAGTCAAGGTGTGTCTGCTTTCTATTCTGACACCCCAGCAAGCAGGCAAGGCAGATGGCCAAGTGGTTGGGAGTGGCCACAACCACAACAGCTGTACTTAACTGACTAAAGGGATGTTCCACACCATGTAATGATATGCTCATCAATAAAAACTGAGGGACAGTCTTTCCAAAGTAGCCATTGCCTGGAGGCTTGCTCTGCATCAGTCAGCTTCCAAGAGGTGGTGTGATGACCTTTCCATCGCTTGGGGTAGAAGGGGTATCCCATCTCTTTCCTTCATTTTAATTTGACTCCTTTAATTTGACTCCCAAATTTTTTCTTGGTTTCGCTTTTCCAGTTCTCTCCCTTATGCCATTCAGGGTGGGGAGCGAGCAAGCGACTGGGCTTGTGCTGGCCAGCAACTAAGCCATCACAGTGGTTTTCTTTACATTGCAGACACCTCCAATTCCATTGCATCTGTACAATGATTGCTGTTTGAATTTACAATGCAGTAACATTCCATGCATCTTCACCATACATTAAGCAACATATCAAGGGTAGTATCTGACCAGCCTTCCCCATTTATTTTGTCACTTTGCATTATTCATCCAAATCCTTTCCCAGAACACAATCGTGCTAAGGGACCCTCATGCAAAGCACTTTAACTTCAATACTATAGTTATTAAGAGAAAGGTCCTTAAAACATTGCCAAATTGCCTTATATATATATAGAGAGAGAAATAGATATGTATCAGACACTTTGTCTGCATTTGAAGTTCTGTCTTTACAACAGCTGTTTTCTATCCTTACATGAACTTCTTTCATTAACACCAAACAGAAGTGGTAATAACAACAAATCTGTATTACTACAATAACTGTTTTTCTGTATAATCTTTCATTGCTTTTCTAATACTTATTTGTTCTTCATTAGTTTCTGTGTAGTAGATAATCTTCCTTAATAAACTAACAGGGAAAATTTAAATAATGTTTCCTGAAGAAGCCTCCCCGTCTAGGAGAGTACATAAAAGTACTGGCTCTGAATCATAAGCAGTCTCTTACTTGTATCTTTGCTTACTTACATCTGCCATCACTCTACTAAGTTTCCCAGGCTGGTTTAACCCTTCTGCAGATCCATATAAGCTCTCTCTTAATTCAGCTAAATTAAACTGAAATCTGAAATACATGGCCATTAGTGAATAATATACAGCATCTTATTTAGTCTGTTTTCCAATGGTGCTTAAACATTTACCTCATTCCAAGGGGGGGGGGAAGCAAAAGCAAAATGGTCGTAATAAGACAATCTTCATATTTGAAAGTCATGTACTTTTCACAGATGATTCACATGAAACAAAGGAAATACTATATGACAGCTAATTTCTTTTTAATAAAGACTAGATTTGGTTGTAGCAGATAGAAACTTCTCATAGAACAACCTTCATCAAATCACGAATAAAGACTGAATCTGCTGCAATCAATTTTAAACAACTCTTGCTCACATGAATTGGCATTATTAATGCAATGTTTTAATATGGATTCTGCCTTTAATTTAAAAGGCATTGTACCTAGACTTATTCTTACCCTTTAGCCACTCTTTAATCTGGGAACAAATCAGATGGATAAGTGATGTGCAGGATAAATAACACTCAAAAAGCCCGAGTGTTACTTCAGAGAATTCTGGATTAGAAGGAGAAGGTAAAAAACATTTGTCAGCACAAAGCAAGAAATGTATGCTATATAACATCCAGGACCTGAAAATCCACAGGGAAACTCTGATCTCAGCCCCTTCCTCTCAGCACAGATTCGTAGCATCTCCCATTCTTGAAAGCCTGATTCACTCAAATCCATATTGCAGTCTCTTCTACTCTGAATTTCACTTTCGCCACAACAGAGATGTTGCTTTCAAGGAAGGGTGAGAAACGAGTACAGCTGTCTCAAAGAATCAAAACAATTTCATCCTTCCAGTTTCCTTATTATGAAAAACAGTGTTTCAGAACAGTTCAAAATCCCTGCTGAGAGTTTCTAATCTCATATGCTAAGAAATCAAATGGCTCTCAAAAGAGCACATCACACCTAAAAAAAAAAAAAAAAANAAAGATTTATATCCACTGCATGTCATGTATTAAAAAAAAAAAAAAAAAAAGCAAACAAAAAACCCCACAAACATTAACCTTAAAAGCAGTAAGCAATCACAAAAGCTTTTCAGATTAAAACAAAGAAAGGAAAAACAGAAAAATGGAGTTCATTAATGTGCAAGTGAATTCCATAGGACTTTATTGTTCAGAACTTTGTAAGTTAAATAGCACATATATTAAATACCAGTAAGAACAATTTCGCTCTGAATGTTTATTACTATTTGATATGTATACATAACCTTATATAGCGTTAGTTATCAGACTAGAACAAAATACTCAGATCAGAGATTTTATTTCTGTTCAAAGATTAGAAGCAACTTGGGATGGAGTTTAGTCAGTGATGTTTTATGTTCTGTGCTAACCTAAAGGTTAGACAACAAAATTACACAGATTCTCCTGGCCATGTAGTCTTTGACACCCTAAAATATGTTATACTACCTTTTATGCTGTTATTGTTCATTTTGATATTGCCATGCCCTCTGGATACAGGCTATGAAAGCAACAAATATCAGAAGACAGCGAAATAGCAACTGAACAGAGGTTCTCAGCTAATAACTAAAAATACACCCCCTCCAGTGGCAACCAATATCTGTTACACTCCTAAATTTCATTAAAAACTATGACCAAAACCACCTGACTTACTTATTGCATAATTTGGGATGATCTCTCCTTTTTTTTTTTTTAATATATTTCACTTTTGATCAAATACCCTTATAAATATTTGTATTACTATTTCTTCAGAAAGGAATAGGAGGGGTTTAAGATAAATATTGCTAAAAAGTTACACATAGTTGAATATAATCCTACAGACTTTCCATACTCCATCCACTGGCACACTAAACCAATAAAGGACGTTAAGTTGAACACCACATAGACCCAATTAGAGGTAACTAGCACAATCTTTTTCCATTTCCAAGCTAGATTCTTATTCATTTCTTCAAGAACTGTAGACCTAGATGCAACAATCTGTTAGCAATGAGAACTACCACTCAGGACCTCAAGTTAACTCATTGTGTTAAATTCATATTGCAGACATTCATTCACAGACTCTGCATAACTGACAGATCCCTCCTTTTTCCCAATACATACATAAACAACTAGATTAGATTAAATTAGATTCCACTGCTTCTTTCCATCTCCACTGTACTATCTTGGCAGTTTACCACAAGCAGTACAAGAACTGAACTCGCTTTTTTCTCATGCAAGAACCTTGATTTAAGCTTATAGTTGGTTGCTTTGACACTTGTCATTAGCAGATGACAGAGTGAAGTTGGTAATCAAACTTCAACTCATTAATATTAAAGTTATGGAGAAATTTTCAAAGAGTATGAAGTTTATCAAAATAGTCATCTCTGCTCATTATCTGTGCAACAGTTCTGATTATAGAGCAGAATTTTATCAAGTTTTCAGTGGAACTCTGCACCTCAATCACTTGCATAGCAACAAGTGTTTGTGTAATAGTTTTGCTAAAGAATAGTCATGTGATAAATTTTTCTTAGTTTTAACAACATAAACCAACCTAAAAGTAAGTTTTGCCAAGATGATGTACCAGTCTGGGCATATTCAAGATGAAAGTCTGGTGGATATAATAAAACCAATTTCTAAATATTATACTATTATATGCATGAAAACCAAAAGTTTTTTTAATTTATATAAATTTTATTCAGAATGTTCATAGTCACCATATAAAAAAAATGTTATGGGTTTAAATTCAGACTTGTAATAAAACAATTACACAATGCTCAAAGACAATCATGGGGGAAAGAAAAAGTACCACAAGGAGTTTTAAAGCTACTGTTTCAACATTTTTTTGTTAAAATTGGAATACACCCCTGAAAGTCTATGCTTGCTACAGCTTTTTTTACTAAGTTTCACTTCTCTCCTTATTCCAACCAATGCTCTAAAAGCAAGGCTTCTAAAAATACTCGATCAGAAATTCTTTCAAACTCACATTTTCTGTTGATAAACAGGAACAAAACACCTTGCTAACAAAGAGCTAAATCACCAAGGTTCTTACGCAGTTTTGGGTTTCTTCATGCTGTCAATAACTCCACAAAAGAACGGCAGATCTCTCCATACACTGTGGCAAACCATAGAATCAAGGAGTTCAGTCTGAAACAAGTTACTATTTGTTAAAGGCACACTAAGCTACTTTACCCCAACTCCTGCCAACAAGCTACCAATTACTTGGGGTCTGAAAACTGCCTGCATCTTTTGGGAGAGCTAGAAGAGGACAGCATAACACTTCTCTGGAGAAGGACAGAAGTGCTGAGTCAAAGTCTACAGCAATGCCAACCAGTCCTCCTCCAGAAACTGAGAGTCAGGTTTTTTTAAGACTGCAGAATGAAAATACCTCTCTGCCATCACACCAGCAAATTTTATCCAAATAGGGAACACCCAGAAAAGGTCAAAATCTCTTCATTCTTAACATAACAGCTGTACCCATATTCTTAACGAACTACACATCTACCACAGCCATAGCCAGAAGCTAAGCAAGTCCTGGAAGCAATTCTAGACAACTACTCAGCAGAGGAGCACAGGAACAGATAAACTCATTTCAGATCCAAGGCTATCCATACTCTAGTAGCTAGTTATGTGAAATTAGAGAGACATGCATTACATATCTCTATTATACAAGTTATATCAACTTCTTAGTAGAAAATGAAGAAAAGCAATAGGAATTCACAGTACATTCAAAACACAAGACCAAAAGGAATGCAGAATAAATGCTTCATTTCTTTCAGCTTCACTAAAAAAAAAAATAAAACAACACCGTAGGCCAGACTACACCTGGTTGACTAATGAATCCAGATTAAAGTTGCAAGGAGCTGGGGGAGGGAAGAGACTTTCCAAAATAACAACATTTATTTTCTTACACAGACAACACACACGGAAAACTGTGTATTTAGTCATGGACCAAAAAGCTCTTTCATATATTGTGCATCTCCCTAACTTAATCTGGGAGTTATAACACTACTGCTCCTTTTTGTTCCCATTATTCCTTGAAATGCGGCAGTGGAATGAAACTCAGTCTATCAGAGCAAAGCTCCCTGAAGACTTAACAATGCAGACTGCATCATCCGCAGCCTATTATCACTGCAGCCGTTTGACACAGTCAGCTGCTGAACACTCACTGCAGGCTCTGGATATGGTCATGTGCCCTCGAAAAGGCAAAATCCAAAGAAAACAAGGTAAAACATGGCCTTTCCCTAGATGTCTGTCTTAAGAATTATGGAAAGGTAGACAATTTCCAGCAATGAAAACATTCATATACTTACTGGAAAAAAAAGTTATAAATAAATAATAGTTCAGAAAAACATGTAAGCAATACCCTGGTTTTGCTGCTCATCTGCAGATTTTGGACAAGAAAAGCAATTTCTAGGAAACAAACTGGACACAAGAAGCCATTAAAAGCAATAATGTAATCAGTAATTTGGTATATATAGAAAGACTTTTAAATAACTAGTTTTTCCACTGTATTTGCATTCAGATTATTGTTGTGCGGCATGATTTTTCCTCTGAAAAATTAAAAAGTTTTTCAGAAGACATTACTGAATACTAGATACCTGATCCTGTTAAACACTGCTTCCCAGAAATGTTTTTGCTTAAAAGCTGAAAGATTTCCCATGAAGTGCAATAAATTTTAGAATAGGAATTTGAAGTCTGCAGACTATAAGGGGAAACGAGCCAGGATATTATGTAATATTATTTTGTCACAGAATCAGATTCATATACTGGAAGAAGTCACTATCAAATAATGCTGATATTCAGGGCATTGCAAACATGTATTACAAACACATCTTTAATTTAGGAACACTTTTTCCATCTAAACAAGGACTTTCAGTAAAGCAGTAATATGTACAGTGCTCAGGGGCACATTAGTTCTATCTGACAGCCAAAAAGATTCCCTCTTAGAGTGTCTGGTCATCTAACTCAGGTACCATTTCCAAATCATGTACAAAATAATAAGATTATATAGCATAATGCAGGACAAGAACATGACTGACAATCACATTGTTACTTCTATTAGGTCTGCATAATTTACATGGCCCATTAGAAAGCTATTTTGAATAATTAACTTCCACATACTTAAAGCTTGCGGCAAGTGGAAGTGCATAGCTTTAATCAGGAACGCTGGAAGAAAAGAAAGGAGTCCTGCAGCAACTTCCAATATAGGTTCCTGCAAGTGTTTACAAGGGTACTTACAGGTATGAAGCTTGAGGAGCAACACAGAAATCCCTTGTGCACCAAGTCAAGCACACTCAAATTTCTCTAAGATCAAGATGGCACTGGGCAAGGATGTAGGAATGAAGTAACCAGAGAGTCAAGCAGTACAAATCTGAACGATCAGACAACAGAATGACTGTTTATTCTGTACAACAAACTCACTCCTTTTACCCTTATTACCATACATAACTATACTTAACTCACACAGCTGCCACAAAGACTACAGCTTCCATGGGAAATAATACAACCCCACTCACATCACTAAGGTAATGTAAGTACTTTGATTATCTATAGTAAGAAAATTATATAAAATTATAAAAATGCCATGTATCTCTGGTATTTTAGGAATATGTTACACTGCAGTAAGCACCTTACTATCAGCATAATTATACATCCCAGAAAGAAATGGATATAACAAAGGAAAATATAGGAGCATATACTAACAATTATTTACCTTTCAAGGAAAAAGATAGTTTCTTTCTCAAGGTGATTAGTCTTAAAAATATGAAATCTAATAAAATATTGGAAGATTAAAATGACAGGGCTGCAATAAAGTTTTTACTTAGTTGCTTATACGCAAAAAATGAGTTTAAATTTTAATTATTTTGGTTTAAAAATATCATCTGTGTTATAAGGTTACAAGGTGAAGTTTCATGACCATGAATATTAAAACTACATTCAAATTTGAGAGTATCATTCTAAACAAATAACACTGAAAAGTTTCTACCACAAATTAAGAGGTAAGATTATAAACCACTGAAAGTTTATATCTGCTACTGAGAGATGAGCAAAAACTATTACCAAGAGAAGCAAAACTCCCTGTTTTTCAGCATGAACCCTACATGGATTTCTGTGATTTCACAGGTGTATGTTAAAGTCTTCACTAACGAAATTTCAAAATTTTATAACAACAGTACAGGTATTTTAAGAAGCACCTCAAAAATGAGTCAAGGACTGCCTCTGAATACTACCAATTTTACCAGACTATACTGTAATGAGTCAAAATTTAAAAGTAAATAAATAAAATGAAGAGCAGTCAAGTATATGTATATGTAGAAATAAATATATGATACGTGTAGTAGTCATAGAGCTAGATTCAGAAAAAACACACCGTAAAAGTTATCATAATAAATATGTGGCATTTGAATTGGATGAGATCCATACAATATGACAGAAGACTAGAATAGTTCCACGATCTGCCAGATCAATATCCTGGGCTTGCAGCTGCTCTAGAGTGCACCCTGCAACTGACGAGATGCTTTAATGTCAAGCAGGCAGTTGTAGAACTAACTTCCCATCTGCCCCATGTTGAGCAAAGCACTTGAGAGTGTTGGTGCTGGTAACTGTAACACATCTAAATAAAGACAAACAGAACCTACCAAAAGTAAAATTCTCACCCCTTTGGAACATGAAGTTTACTTAAGCCCATGTGTTCTTATTTGAAATCCAGGTAAAGGTGACAAACAAAAATCCTTCCCAATTAGCACAATCATATAAAGTTTTAGAACCCACGAAATATGAAAGAAGATACCCAACTCTTGGAATCTTAGTCTCCTGACTGCTTCGATTATTTTTTTTTTTTATGTGATGAGAGCTGAAAAGCATTTGTCAAGTGCTGACTACAAAAATAAAAATAAATGCATTTTCAAAGGTACAACCAAAATCACGGACTAAAAATCCTATGCTTATTATTCCAATTAAAAATTAAGAGCCAAAATAATGCTGAGGGAACCTGTCTTTGAGGCTTATAAGAGCATTTAGGTTTACTTCTGTGTTATTACATCAGTTGTAAAGGAAGACACACAAAGAATAATTTCTACTATTCTCTCCATTTATAACTTAACCTTGTTAATTTAGTCAAAGGGCACCTTTTTTTGGATATCTGACCTTTTAAACTGAAATGGGACAGTCTTTAAAACGACTCAGAACTCATAACTTTAATAGATCTCCAGAAGAGCTTAGCTCCTGTACATACATGAAGACAGACTAAAAATAAAACGGGGAAAAAAACAAACAAACAAAACAAAACACCACACAAGTCTAAAAAAAAACAAACAAAAAAAACAAAGCAGGGCTTGTATAAAAAAAATGTCATTTTGCCCCCCACTTGCACCATCCTCCCCCATTTATGTTAAGAGCTAATAAAAGACTTTGCACCCTTTCTCCACCCTGATGAACACAAGTACCATATAAAATACTTTCACATTGCATATAAATTTTTTACATTTTAGAGAAGTTTTCTATTGACAGCTGTAGTCAACATTTACATATGTTGTTTACTACAGTGTAGTTAGGTCTTTCACATTTTATAGTGAAAACAGGAATATCTTCTGCATACTTTGCTAAATCATCATTTGCTTCATCAATGACCTGGCAAAAAACATCCATTTCCAATTATACTTTTGCAAAAAATTGAATTACACTTAAGAAGAAATAACTGAAAAACTTTATACTGGCTAAATTAAGCTGCATTACTGTAAGGAAAGCTATGCTAAAAACTAAACTAGCAACTGTGTCCTTTTCAAGAATTCATCAATCGTTATTCCAAAACTGGTTAGAGGCTAATTTGACCATTCCAAAATGTCTCTTGCACTACTGAAACTAATTAGCTACCATCTAGCCAATTACTGTTCTTATTTATACATGCTTCATTCTCACAGACATATCCACTGCGTTTTACATCCAACTTTTCAAAAAAGAAAATAATAAAAAAAATAAAATAGATGCATTAAGGAAGTCACTTCATAGACAACATGCACCATTCAAAGTGTCTGGATACAGACTTCTGACCTACATGAGCTCATGTAGGAAAACTCCCCAGGCTCAAGATGTGGCAGCTATTTATGGGAGAATCATGATACTCCTAAGGTATTATTTAAGTTGTGAATTTAAGAGGCATAAAATTGACAGAAGTGAAATGCAAACCTCAACATAAGAGTCTTTATAACATACAGATTTGACTTAACCTCCAACTTCCTAAATTATTTAGCTCCAGGACTCATATCTAGTTCCAATAATATTCTGAAAAACTCCTCTCTCATCATTACTCTTCTGCCTCCCCTACAGTCTCATTGACACAGCACTGGAACTACTGAATCTACCAGTGATAAAGTAGCAAAGATCAGCTTAGAAAAGTGCCTTTTGTTGTTTGTTTTTTTTTTTATTGACTGCTAAAATCTCATCATTGACAAGATTTCCCTATCATGAAAAAATACAGGCCTCAGTGCACTGCATCCTGTGATCAGTTCTCACGTTCCCGAAAAATTTCAAAAGCCTCTCTCGTATTTACTTCTCAGAGGTCATATGAAATACTATCAAAGATTATATCCTTCAATAATTAGGGATTCTGGCTCAAAAAATATCACTGCACTAGGCACAGCAGAGAAACAATCGAATCCCAGAAGACTCAAATCTGCATATCACATGGAACAAACATACAGATGGAGGTGAGGCGGGCCAGAAAGATGAACAGATCAAAGGGATGCATAAAACACTTCCACTGCATATCCACCCTCTCTCAAACCTTAAGGATAAACACACATAACTGTTTTTAAACAATTAACACATGCAGAATTTTTCAACTAACATCCCATTTTGTTTTTAATTTGGGCAAAAATGGGGAATAATAATAATAAAAAATAATAATAATAGACTGATTTAATGGTTTTGGTTGGAAGGGAGCTTTAAACTTCACTTAGTACAATACACAACCACAGGTATCTTCAACTAGATCATGTTGCCCAGAACACCATCCAGCCTGACCTTGAATATTTCCATGGATGTGGCATCTACCACCTCTCTGGGCAACCTGTTACAGTGCTTCACCACACTCATCTTAAAAAACTTCTTCCTTCTTGGCTTAATAACAAACAATCACAACACACAAAAACTTCAAGAGCTTTCCTTTTCCCTTGGGAAAGCTGAAGATACTTCCTTCCCTCTCTGCCAAGAGACACACAAGGATGCTGGTTCCCAATAGCACAGCAACTGAACTGCCCCGCTCCTTCACCTGACCTAACAGACTCCTGCTCTTTCCAGCCCCTTCTCACCACTCTGCAGGCAAAGTTGCCGGGCTGGCAGCCTTCCTGCTTTCTGGAATTCTCTGCATTTTTCTGTCTAGGGAGCTCCTAGGTTTTCCAGACCACCAATCAAGCATGGTGCCACATGGCTTTATAGCAAGGCACACAAACTCCCTGGGATTCTGTCCTCAGTTCCTCTGAATTCTGCTAGAACTCAATTTCCAAGTCACAATGGAAGCTACAAAATTTCAACAATATCTCTTTTCCTCGTGAAGGAAAATCCCATTTCCTACATGGCTCTGACCCTCTTGCTGAGATGCAAAGACAATAATCAGACACCCTTCCTCTCTTAACATGACTCAAAAACACTGGAGAAGCATTTATATAAACACAGAAACAGTGCTCTAATCCCCAAGTTCCAGACATCTGCCACTGACAGCCTGTGCTATCTGACAGGCTGCAGTGTGCTTGTGAGCATCATGTGAGTGCTGGCAAGAGGCACCAGGTCTCTGCACCTTGCCAACGTGACCCTGTGCTAGGTGAAGAGCTGTTTTGTCTTAATATCACTGCTCACTGCAGTCAAAAACAGACTTGTTCCCTGGCTTCCCTGATTCCTCTCTGTTGCTTGATTCTGTTTTTCAAGTGAAAAACAAGTTTTTCTGTTGTGCTTTACTAGTTCAAAGTTGTCTACTTGTATTTTATTTAATGTCTCTTCCATTCTTTCATTTAACTTTTTTATTGCATTCTGGAAGCAGAGCTCATCAGTGGAAGCTTAGATATTAAATACAAGCCTAAAGCAATTTATTAGAATCTGCCCACACACCTACAAGATTGTCCCTTCAAAAGGAGACTTTTGATATCCATTATAATCATGGACCTAAAAAGAATGTCTCTCTCCTTGCCTAAGAAACAACTGATACACAGTGTAGAGGAACTGAGTTTAATATCCAAGGGAGGAAAAAAAAAAAAAAAAAGGGAAAAAACCCATCCACAGAAAAAAGTCTCCTGTTTTTCCATTTTTTTTTTGTGGGGTTTGGCTGGGAGTGTATGGTTTTTTTGCTTTGCAGCATCCATTCCTTGCATCTTCTCTACAACACTTCAACCTAATACTCTTTCCCCCCCCACTCCCTCACAGTTAATCTAGAGAAGATTATAAAAGCAACGACAAGGATGTGCATCTTAATCTTTTTTTGGGCAATATTGGGGAAAGCAGCTTATAGATGAAGTTTTTGTAGTACGATGGAAAAGCAGTCTGCTCTGTAGGAGGTTTTAGGCGATTTCCTTTAAAAAGGCTGAGCACATCAGATCTCACAAGCCAAGAGTAAATCCTGTCCACATGTCTAAGCACTGCTGGCATGACAGAGCTGTTGCAACAGGGAAGATTAAAGATTCTGCAGATGGCACTCTTCCCCCTGAATCAACACAGACATAATGCCCCAGAATAAACTTTCTGAGCTCTTAGCAGCAGTGTCATTTTTTAACAAAACATTAAAAAAAAAATTCCATCTACTCTTCATAGGCATCTTATGTTACCCTTCATCAGAGAAGATTATGTGACATTTGGATAATGCTTAAGTTCCTCCTTCACAAATTCCTGAGGTTATCACCACTCTCCTCCATCACAACCCCTAAGTGCCAAGTTATATAACTGGACACTGTTCAATAGGTATTTATACAGCCGCCTTTCTTTTTTTCCTTTTTGCACTCATATGGCTAGATAAACCTCTAGTCACAGCTAATAGTTACACATACTAAGGCAGCAGCAAACAAAATTCCATCACCTTTTAAGGACTACTAAATGGCATCCTTGTTAACAGGCTGAGAACAGTTGTATTCAGCTAGCAGTTGCATTCAACATACTGAGAGTCACTTATTGTTCTGTTGTTTCCTGGAGTCTGTCCTAAAGGCTCACTCTAATGTAACTCCTGAAGAGCAGAATGGCAGAGGAATAGTTCTGGTAGGAAAAACAAGAATCTCTGCATTCTAAAGTTAGAAAATCATCAAATTGTGTAATTCATTCATATTCTTATATAAGCTTAAGTAACCAGCTGTTAATCAAAGTGATTTGAAAGTGTTACAGAATTAAAAAACAAACAAAAACACAAACAAAACCAAAACAACGACAACAAAAAAAACCCTGAAAATATATTTTTATCTTCAAACTTGGCAGTTTATCTGTTTAAGTAAGGTAATAACCTTAGATAACTCCTTCCTTATACAAGGCTCAGACACACAATGCTCACAATATAATCTGTGTAATCCACATGTAAAGCATCACATTATTCGGCTGATCTATAAGAGAAATACAGAACATGGTATTTATGCTTGATTTAACCCCATGTATTCAAAAGAAGTCTGTACAAATTCTTACTCTTTCTCCTTTCCTCTTCACTTTAAAGTAAGTTGAAAGGTGCCAGCATTTTGTCAATTATAAATTTTCAGGACATCCTGATTTATATTTCAGTACCTGAAAGACTAGCATAGTACTTTCATAAATGTAACAAATCCTTTGCCAACTACTGTTAGCTTTATTATTATTATTACTAAAAGGAAGATCACTGTTTAAGGCACACAGGAACTTACACCTCAAGGTCAAGGGTGGATTGAAAAATCAACATTCTTTTTCAGTAAGTCTCTTTCTGACATTTTCCATACATGTGCATATACATCCATAAAATCTATGGGGTTTCTTCAGGGACTTTAAAGCATCCATAAGGACCTATGACACAGTGTGCTGTTTTTCCAGCCCTATTCCCCGATAAGAAACATAGTTGCTATGAATTCTGCAGTATATTTTGTTCTTTCAGACTTTCCACATTAGATTAAGAGAAGAACACAACCGGGGAGCTTAAAGAAAAGGAAAGGTTTAAATAGTTTACATTGGCTCAGAGACTATCACTGTCTTACACAAAAGTTACTTTTTTTTCTAGAGATGCTAAAGCAAATCAGGCAAGACACTCAACAAAAGAAAAAGAAAGTATGTCATTATACTAATTAGAGCTGTGGATTTGTTTTTGGACAGAATATACCAGCTAGTCTGGGGGTTTTTTTCTACTTATGTAATAACTTGTTGAAAGTAATCAATATATTACAACTGTCAGAGTAGCCATATATAGTAGTTTTTACAGACATCTGTGAGTCCATGGCAGCAGAGGATGGGCTGCTTCCCAGACTGCACTGAGAAAACTTGTGTTGTTTTGGGCCTGCAGAAGTCCATGAGAAGTTTTTACTGCCCACAGTACAGGTATCTCAAAGAACTATAAATGCATATTATATGCATATTAAATGCATATATGGAGCCCTACATCCATAGCACAGAGATACAACTTAGGAAGAACAAGGTACAGATTAAATCACGATTTGCTAAAGAACACAAGATTTCAGAGAGAACATCCTGCCTTCACTACAGAGCTTACAGAGAAGAGTTTCTCATTACAAGCAAGTCAACTATTTCCCTACTAAATGAGGGAGCACAACTAAGACATGAATCATAGAATGGTTTGGGTGGGAAGGTACCTTAAAGATCATCTAGTTCCAAACCCCCTGCCACAGGCAGGGACACCTTCACCTAGGTTGTTCAAAGTCCAATCCAACCTGGCCTTGGAACATTTCCAGGGATGGGGCATCCAGAATTTTGGTTCCAGTGCCTCGTCACCCTCAGAGTAAAGAATTTCTGTTGAATATCTAATCTAAACTTACCCTCTTTTGATTTAAAGGCATTATCCCTTGTCCTATTACTACATGCCTTTGTAAAGAAGGCCCTGTATAGTTTCCTGGTAAGCCCCCTATAGGTACTGGAAGGCTCTAAGGTGTCCCTTTGGAGTCTTCCCCAAATTTCATGCTTCTTGAATAACAGGGGCAAGAACTAGAGCTACAATTACCAAACAGTTCTCATCAGTGACTTAATAATATGGGGTTAATATCTTTTTTTTTCTACTGGAAATGCCTTTCTTGACATATGCTGCATTTCCATTTCCCTTCTTCACAGCTACATCCCATTACTGGTTCCTAGTGAGTTCCACAAAGTAAGTGATTTGCATGAATGTGCCATGAACATTCAATTTGAAATATTTTTTATGTATCTATACTGCATGTGCAAGTGTGGGAACACAGTTTAAGATTTATTCTTGTTATTTTTATCATTACTAAAAAAAAAAAAGAAAAAAAGATGCAATTTTCTTTTATATGCATCACAGCATATTCCCCCACTTCAAATAACTACTTCTATCTTCTTCAACTATGAAACTTCTAACTTGGGACACCATTTATGCTCTGGTCTGGAACAAAATGAAAATAATTGGAGCTCTCATCCTGAATAAGCTCATAAATTGAATATTACTGGAAGCACAGTTAAGAAATTGCCAAATCAACCAGCAAGAAGTAACTTAAAGACTAAAAGTTTGAAACAAATAAACCCTTTGGAAAGAAGATGTAGACTTTTAGTCTACAAATAAAGCAACTCAGCAAACCTCCCGCTTTGTCCCTACAACTCATCATCAGAGGTATAAACAACATTGCTTCCAGTGACCTTCCTCCAGGAGAAAAGCTTTCAGCTGTTTAGTAGACTGTATTCTCCTTTATGATTACACAGCAGTTTTGGGAGCACAAGAACAGCTTTTAGGACTTTGGGAGACAAAGTCCCACCTGAGAAAGCAACTGTATATCCAAACATTTGGGACTTTTAGTTAGTGTAATACATACATGGTACCAATACTCTATAAACTTTGCTTCTTTAACTTCAAAGTTCCATGGAACTCAACCAGCTTTTGCCAGTAACTCATTAATGTCAACAACAGCATTGCTTGACCTCCCAGGGTTTTAAAAGAGAAGAAAAAAATAATGGGTTATCCAAGGCCAGCCATGCGCATGTCAAGACACAGCTCTGTGAGGGTCAGGTCCCATGGTGTGTGTGGAGCTAAGTCTGGTAGCCAGGACTCATCCTACCTCCCAGCCCCAGGAATTGGGTACCTCCCTTGGGTCAGTCCAGAGCCGAGCTGGAATGTGGCCCACAAGTGGTCATGGCTCAGCACGGCAAATGGCTGGGCAGAGCAGCGCTGTGGAAAGGTGGAGTCTGACCCTGCCACAGCATTGCTGGGGCAAGGACAGAGGCCCCTGGGGGGCTGACACTGGGTCTGAGAACATGGGCAGGCTGGAAGGGGAGTCCCGAGTGGCTGGGAAGCGACAGTTATGGCTGTGAGTGCCTTCAGAGTCCTCACAATGTGCAGAGATAAAAGGATGGATTTGTGATGGGGTTTTTTCATGAAGCTAAACTCTTCCAAATTTTCTCTTCTTCATAAAGCTTTCTTCTTTTTTGCAGTGTTGATTTTCCTCTAATTTAGTATCTTTCCCATTCACATGGATCTTACACAACACTATCTGCAGAATCACTGAAGAATCATGCATTCTGCCTCACGGTGGAGTTCCTTTATCCTTTTCATCCTCTTCACAGAAGAGAAAGTCCTTCCACCTTATCTTTCCACTAAGCTCGAAACTTATCCTCAAAAGCCTTCCTCACTTATTGTCCCAGAACAGCTTCCCCTAACTTGTTTTCCAGTCTGTTCACTTTCTTTTTCTTCCTATTGCTTCCTTTATTCACCTACACTTCATCCAAACAATTTTTCTCTTCTCCAAACTCAACATTCTCCTGCTCTTCCAGCCTTGAGCCTGCTCCTCATCTCTATCTCAACAATAAACTTCATCATGTTTTGTTTTGGTTTTTTGGTTTTTTTGGTTGGTTTTTTTTTCCTTTTTTCTGTCACTTTACTGTCCACTGACAATATCATATATTGCAATGTCATCCAAAACTCAGGGACGTAAAGACAGGAAAAAGTTCGGATGCCTGGTGTTGTAGCTCTTTTATTCCCAGCCTGCAGGGGGAGTCAGAGAGAAGTAGAATGAAAAGCAAGTTCCTTAGCTATGACCCTAAAAGGATTGGACCACTAAATTTTCTAATTTTTTTTAAGTGAATGCACAGCTTTGTATGCTGTCTTTTTTGTGGTTAGTTTGTTTTATTTTTTAAAGGACAAGAAACATAAAAGAATTTCAGAAAGAAAGGGATCGATTTTGCCCTCCTTGAAAGCTGGAACTAAAGGATTTAGAAATTTAAAAGAAGTTATTGCAAATCAAACAAATGCCAAAAGCACAAATCTCAACAAATCAAGCTCCTTTGTATCACCATTACACTATTTTAACTATGTTATGTCTTCATACATAATCCAATCATCTTCCACCAACGCAGGTCCTTGGAACTGAGTTCTTTCCCACTCTCAACATTGCAACTAATCGTAGAGGCCACTGTGTACTTACGTACATCTTTGTCACAGTCTTCTCATTTTCCTGGGATATTCAGTAAGTTCTCTCATGCTAAGCATTAATTAAGTTCCCAAACACCATAAATTTTACTAATGATAACCTGATGTTACACTGTTCTTTAGATCTCACTACACAGTCACAGACATCCAGCAAGGGAGAGAGACTAGAGCTTGAAGGAACAGTCCCTGCAGGATAACCAGCTGAAGAGAACATCTGACCAAAAGATTGGCTGCTTCTTTCTCCCAAAGTTTTTGCTGCCATCTTAAAGAATGTAGGACATACCTCATTATGTATCACACAAACAGAGGTATAAGCCCTGGCACAGGTATGACCTATTCACTGCTACGTTCTCTGCTTTCACAGCAGTTGTTTGCTGAGGGGCTTCCACTCAAGCTGCACTTGATTACTGAATGCAAATGTCACCAAGGGGATATCACTTCTCCCTTCATATTTTAAAGGGACTAATCCAACGCTCTCTCTCATCCAAGTGGTAATTTCATAACCCTTAAATAACCCTTTCATAACCCTTAAATGACCTGACAGCTTTACAGCTTCACCTGACACACTTTTTTCAAGTACACTAAGCCTAACTTCTCCTAATGTTCCATAGTGAACTTTTTTTTGACCTGGAAGACACAGCAATTCTGATCGCAACTTAGAGTAAGCAACCACTCTTATGAAGATCTTGGAAACAGTTGCATCATTGTAGTCTGNAAACAAACAAACTCCCAGTCTGTGAAATGCTCAATGACCAAGAGTTAAGTTTCTTATTATAATTTTTTAATATGAGCAGAGCTCTTATTAATGGTGACAAAATACAAGTCCTAAAGTGTCAAATTTCGGTATGTATATTATGCATGTATATTTCTGTTGAAGTTTTGTAACATATATACAAAAGACATGTTATGTATGTAGTTAAAGTTTTCCAAAGTTACAAAAGTCATGAATGCCAAATTCCCTACTGCTCACTCTTTCGTGCAAAGAAAGTAAAAACAATGTATTCTGATTACACTACAGAGGGTTTTTTTAATACAAAACAATACCCTTCTTTGAAGGATCTTGGACACAATCCACTGAGCCTACAAAGGTAGGCTCTGTAGAATTCAATCTTTTCCATTTAGCTGAACTGATTTTCAGAGTGTCAAGAATGTGGCTGAAGCTGAGCAAAGGCCCTCCGTGTTAAGAACTTCACATTCATCTGTACATTGGGGTCACTCTCTTGATTTCAGTGGAACTCCTGAATATTGCAATTAAAGAGAAGCTGGGATGTCTGATGAGGGTAGAGAGTTACTGGAAGCATTCTTAAGGGAAACAATCCTGAACTACCCTGGCAAGGAGCCTTGCCTCTCCCAGCAGGAATGCAATGAGATGAAAGATGCTGTCAGAACTTGCTGACAGAGCTGTAAAGAGAGACAGCAATGAAGGTGGCAATTAAAAAGAGAGGTGCAAGGAAAGTATGTCACGATCTAGCCTTATTGTCTGAAATGGAAAAAGAGGTAAGTTTGAAAAAAAAAATTAAACTGGTCCAGTGAACACATTCCTGATCATGCTTTGAGCCTGCTCCTCTTTTCTTGATTCTCTTTACACTGTTCAGGTCACAGAGGGGCTCTTCCTGCTCAAGAGAACAGTGCCTGTGGTACAATAGCACTGAGAAATAAAAGTCATGGCAGAAGGCAAGTTATAATCACAGAAAGAGTTAGAAAAGGAGAAAGGGAAGACAATGATCCCTCCACCACATTAAGATACCTCAGATAGCTAAGCTTAAGTAAGTTAAGAAGTAAATATATGCCGTATTAACGTGGCAGATATACATGAGCCTACTGTGCAGAATATCAAAGTGTTTGACTGAATCGACACTTTGATTAATAAGTATAAACATCTCTGTCAAGATTTCTCACTCCAGAAATACCATATAACTCCAACAGATGATTCTGCCATTATCAAAAGCCACACTTTGCTTCTTGGACACTCTCAGGCTTCAGAGATCCAGTGTATAATGAATGTCAGAGTGAAATGCTGCTTGTGAGGTTTTCAAGTTCAAATGTTCTTGCTAATATGTCTTATATCAACATGGAGGGAACAGAAACAGTTTCATGTTTAATTAATAAAACAGAAGATTCTGTTTAGGGACTTTCATTTTCACTGGAAATCTTTGATTGTAGTCAGCTGAATGCAAATTCAATATGTCTGACTATAATAAAGAAGGACAAGGCCCTCTGGCAGATGAGATTGACTTAATTAAGACTCCATACACCCTACTAACAGATGCAATTATTAATACATGCAATTGTGCACTTCCACCAGCAAGGTTTTAATGCAATACAAAGTTTTTATACAAAAGTGATGGGGGGGGAGGGGAGCCACACAGCAACTTTCAGAAAATTATGGATAATGGTACAATAATCAATACAAACAGAAATTGCACAGAATAAACCGCCGGTACAACCCCTGAATTCACAGCAAAAAATATAAAAGAAGAAATAATTTAAGCCTCTGTATATCCAAAGGAGGAGTGTGTCTACTCTTATGGCTATTTTCCATTTGGAAATGCCCACTAGGGCTGCATAGCTTGTGACAAAATGGACCTTTGAATGGGCTGCCCAGGGAGGTGGTAGAGTCATTGTCCCTGGAGTGTTGAAGGAAAGACTTGGATGTGGTACTTGGTCCAGCTGACAAGACAATAATTGGTCAGAGGTTGGACTCTATAATATCAGAGCGTTTTCCAACCTAACAGATTCTGTGAAAAAGCCTCACAAAACACCGCAATGCCTGAGCATGTCCCAGAGCTGCATGAAGGCCACAGACTTCCCTCTCCACTACCACTAATCATAGCTATTCTTTCACTGGTTTCACATTTTCCCCACCTTCCATTTCCACTGCCTGTCTGGCCAGAAAACACAGCAACGCCATGGGAGCATGCTGACACAAATATCAACTAAATCTTACCATTAGGTTCAAGCAATAATTTTCTAATTAAAGTGGAATATAGATCTGCCATGAGGATTATAAAGCAGGGAAATGACTGCTGCACTGCAGATAGGAGTTTTCTACCTGCCAGGAGACTTGCATTTACAGATGTCAGGGTATGTAACATATTTCCTAGCCTAATAATGTATCCCCACGCTTTATACAATGTTACTTCTTGATCTCCTATATACACACACACACACTCCTGTTCTCACATTACCAGATGCACCAGAGTTCTTAGTTGCTGTCAGAGAAAAAGCTGTTACAAGAGAAATGCCTCCATCAGACTGCAAAAGACGGTGGAAGTACAAGGCACCAGAGTCTCAACTATTCAACTAATGCGTTTCAAAGACAGGTGCTTTTTTCCACTCGTCTACCATCCTGTGCTTGCCAGCACCAGATAGCTCATAATATATCAATGTGCCCTCACCATGATTTCAATCCATGCAATTCAAAACAATGTATTGGCTTTATATCACTACAGTAATAAAGTTCTGACACATCACAAACAAAATAAATGTATTGACTCAGTATATTTGTCGTGAGGACCTACAATTTTCAATCTGCACAATCCATAAAAATGGAAGAAATCGGCAAAATTGTCAAACGATTACTGTCAATTTAACAATTAATCAAGAAAAATAATAACTCTTCCTAACCTCAAACTCTTTCCAGTTTCCTACATAAACACTAAAAGAACTATAATCAATGTCTGAATCACTGACTGTCTGGAAAAGAAACTAGTTCCATTATACAATTCTTGTATCACTAAGAGATATTTTATGGCTTAGAGTAAATTTAGGAATACCTGAATACTGCTTTTGGACATACTCTAATGGCAATGATGGTCTTTAAAAACAAACAAAACAAAACCCACCAATATATTCAACAAAATACTTAACACAAAAAGTCATAATCTTTCCTGGTGTTTCTCATGGCCTGCCATTAGTTACTCAGAATCCTAACACCTTGCTATCTCGACCAAAGTTCAGTTCACCACTCACATGGTGTTCCTCTAAGAAAGGGAGATAAACTGCAGCATGTCTGCTATTTGTGAGCCTGGAAATTCTCTAGAACCACTCACTATTTTTAAATGCATTCTTTAGATGGAACACACTGGCATGCTGTAATTTTTTCCCTAATGAAAGACAGCATCCAACACATCCTGCCTGTCATGAACTCATGTGAACTGTTCCTTTGTGACAATGTCATCATGAAATATAGTGCATAAATTGCTAGGTTATACACAGCTCTCAGTGAGAGTCTAGGGAGAATGGCTGGGAAAAAAAAAGTGCAGTGTACATTTGGGAAAAAAAAAATAATAAGAACTTGAACAGTGAGCTCCTGAAGTGACTCAAAACCAAACAGCATTTGGTTTTGTCTATAGCTGCTTCACAGGTATTCAGATAACAATGAGTGATTCATATTCTTTCATCTCCCATAGCACCAATACTCAGGTTACAGACTCTGCCCATTTGAAGAAGAGTAATTATATTGTAGATTAAAACTTATGAACTCACAGAAAAATAAACATTAATAAAGAACTGCATGACCTTGTTGGAAAGGTGCAGCTCCGACAGTCTAGTAACACAGGCCAATTGGCAGAAATAATAGTGGTGGCTGCTGCAGTCCAGTACCAGGTAGGAGTCACCACATGCCCAGATTCAGAACACAGTTGACAGAGGGCACTCAGTACTTGGCCACAGCATCTTATATTATGCCTAACAGATCTCTGTCAATCCTCTCTGCCAACTGAACATCTTCTCTGAGTTCAGTTTCTTCAGCTTTAATCCAGCTCACTCTCATCTGCATGCCAGTCTCATCCAACACACAGCGATTTTACTGACTGATTTGGCTACCCTTCAACAGTGCCATGAGGACTACATTGCATCTGCTTCCTACACTTCTCATCAACACAAGGCACACACACACACATTACAAGTGGAGAGTAGGAACATGTAAGTTCTGACAGAAGATTTCCAATGCTCTTCCTCAGTTATGATAACCAGAGCAGAAAATTAGCAGTGAGGTACTGCTACTGTTTCCCCAGGATTTGCAGCACTATGTACAGCCAGACCTCTACATAAACACCTGAAGATATAGCCTTTGCCTCTATCAAAAGTTATCTTCTAATTCCAGGTCACTGTCCCTACCCTCCACTCCCAATCCCAGCAAATATTAATCAGAAAACATCAGTCTCAGATTACAGGCCTGGCTGATTTAAGTATTTTAATCACTACTGAGCTTACATACATAAAACCCTGCATTCTGCTTCAAGCTTGCCTGCCCATAATTTAACCTGCTCAGTATCATTCCCAGAAGCAATAAGATTATTTTACTTCACAAAAGCAGTGTTGCATAAAGACATTTAGTGTTGTCTTGTCCCTGGCTGCTATTATCTTTATTGAAACCTGATATAAAGAAGGGAATGAATTCTGTAAATAATCCATAAATAATTTTATGATGGGATTTGAAAAAAACAGAATATTACTGAAAGGATATAATACCCAAATAGTGACAATGCTATTATTTTAAACCTAAGGTTGGATGAAGTAATGCCTCACTGAAAACACAAATGCATCCAACAGCAGCTTTCTAGGCTTTTATGTGACTTCAGGAGCTAATAGAAATTAACAGGTTTTATCTCTATAATGCCATTTGAACAGATGCAAACTGCAGAAACAAAAGTTTGCAGATCCAGTTGGTTAATAGCTTTATTCTATTAAGAAAGAGAAGAGCTCTCATTAGCCTGCCACTGTTTTCTGATCTGAAAGCAACAAGCAGTATAATTTGGATGTAATCACAGTGGAATCGTTTCAGTATTTCTCATCTCTTTTATTCCTATTGTACAACAGTCACTAGGGGTGTAAACACATTAACATTTACCTTTTGGAAAACAGCAAGCAGCCCTCCCTGTCACAACAGAGTTGTCTTTCTATAGAATTATATAGAATCATTATAATTATATCAATTCAAGAAAGCACTGAAATGCAGCCCAACTTCAAGAACGTACCTGAAATATACTAGTCCCTGGATAAGATTTCAAGTGTTTTTCTCAATCAAGAGGCACGGTTCATAAAGAAAGAATCAGCTTTAAAAAAATCAACAGATTTGAATGACAGAAACAGCACAATATCTTCTGTAGATCCTTCAGGGAACCACTGGCTTGCTCAAGTTCTGTTGAAATGCAGACACCAAAGTACAAAACTAAGAATTTTATCCCTATATCCTGTTTTGGAAAAATTTGGTTGACAGTTTTAAGTAATACAGTGGATCAGTATCAGTAATAACAGACCAGAATGATTTGGATTCCAAAAATATCCTTGCACAAAAAGTGAATTCAGATTATTCTCTTTTTTTTAGCCATCACAATTACACATTAGTTTGAAAAGCACTTCAATAATTGTTTTATACTGTTCTCAGTGTACTAGATAGCACCATAGCAATTATTCCCAAAAAAACAAGCTCATGTCCTGTGATTATGTATCTAAGTAAATGCACTAGCTGTACTGTGTAATACTTTTCTTAATTTTCTACAAATTTTCAAATGACATATAAAAAATAAAAAGGACAAAAACCCAAAAAAAAAAAATCATAAAACTCTGTTGAACACCCAGGGTATTCACAAAAACAGGTTTTTAAGTTCTAAGGTATCGGCTTGCCACAGTACTTTGGAAGACCAAAATACATATCCTTGATTAAAAACTGAGAATCCTTCCAATATTTTCTTTTTTCTTGGACAGATCCACACGCAAAGAGTGCTGTTTAAGTCAATTGTTCATTACATTCACTGCTGCCTCTGCTACGCAATCTCCTCTCCATCAGACAGAGATGTTGGACAGATTCAGTCACTGCAAATCCCAGAAAGGACATCTAACTCTCAAGTGCCAACAGGGATTTGACTAGACTTGTACTGCAGAGATCTGCAGCCTGTTTCATCAAATATTCAGTAAAGCAAAGCTTCCAAAGGTCTTACCTGCAAATCTCTTTTTTTTTTTTTTTTTTTTCTTTTTTTGCACCGTTTTTCAAACTCCAGCCAGCGCTGNTTTTGCTACATTTTCTTGTTGGGCACTTAGGAAAGATGTTCATTGTCTCATTTCTTTTGGTGCTCAACATCTGCAAGATGGCAGGAAAATAGAGCAATTCTAATGCACACCAACTTCTGTACTGCAGTTTTGTCAAAGCCCTACTGGAACTTATATGGTAACTGAAGTTTTAATAACGGAATAAAAAAGTTATGCATCTGATTTTTAAATACAGTTTAAGCAAGGGCCTGCATGTATGACATAAGAAAATGATGGAACAGCCTTTCTTAATACCTTGAGTAGTGGAATTACTTTTTCCTGGTAATTAAGAAATAACATTAGTTCGTCCACAAACATCCTGCCACAGATCTGTGATGCAAGTCTCATGTGAGGACACGTATACATTACATGTTTTTGTATACTGGATGGGTCCATCAGGCTAAAGATATCCTTATATTAGCATATACTGTCTGTAATGCTATTTTGCAGATAACCTTCAGAATGTTATTGACATTATTAGAAATGTACTCATTCAATGGGGAAAGTTTTTCACAAGGCCCCCTAAGCAGAGATGAGGTATCATCTTCACGTCCAGTGCTGAAGTTACAGAAACTGTATAAACTGCATAAATGCACTGTGTGTCACTTCCCGAATTACATTTTTCTCATGAAATAAGTATCTCACAAGAACATAGAAAAGAATGACTTTTTTTTCAATTCATTGTGGAGACATGGTAGAACTTAGAATGACTGATATTCATTCTAGGCTTCCATTCCCTGTTTTTCAAGTCTATTCATGCTCCTGCTGTTTACTTTTCAGTAGCATGCAATTTTGGACTAATGAACTCTAAAAATAATAAGATGCAATGGGTAAGATTTTTTTTGAAAGTAAATTACTAGATTCAAAATCGACTGTCACATCACTATGCAAATAAATATTTTAACCCACCTCTATACAACAGTATAATGTAAGGAATTTTGATATTTTGATGCCGGGCAGATTTTAAAGCTGTACCTACATTCAGCTGTGCCTTCGAATGATTTTATAAACAACTGAGTTTTCACTCATTTCTACCCGTAAGATTCTCATACGAAGCCTTTATTCAGATACTGATTTACTCCATCTTGCTGCACAGATTTGAAAAAGATGTGGCAGAACTGAGGATGGAAACTTTCATCCTTCAGGTGAAGTAGAATGCAGGCAAGTAACACACTATCTGACTGCCAGAACCTAAGGGCTGCTTCGGTTTCCCTCTCAGCATCCACTGTGATACACACCTGTGCTTCTGCTGTCAATATACATTTATTAAATGCTATAAAATGTATTTCCTCCACAGTACTGAAAGCAGCAGCATTCACTTCTTTCCCCCGACTTTTTTTAAAGGAGAGGAAATAGATACAAACAAATGAAGAACTAAAGGAATATCCTTACTTTGTAAGGAATATTATCCTTCAGAATTTTCACCAATAGCAAATTACATTAGTTTGCCACAAGGACTAGAAAATGAACTATGGAAAGCAAAAGGTATTATATGATAATCATCAGTGAACAGATTCCTGAGAAACCCATGTATCAGAGATACCATGTATTCAGAGGTCATCAGATGGCTGGAAGAAAATCTACTCACGTTTCTACATCAAAACCAAAATGATTGTAAGCAAAATCATTTCAAAGAGCCACAGACACAGCTATGTCAACTTCCTCACTCTGTAACAAACTGTGGAAATTGTTTCATTTTGTCAAAGTATTTATTCCTAAGTAAAAAGAGTAATCCTTTCTACTGTGAAAATGTCAATGATTTTTAAAAGGGAGCAGACATTTACTATCCAGTTTACTGTTTAAAGTTTGTGACCATTTTTGGATGCACTGCTAAAGAATGCTAAGCAAGTGTCTTTGTTTCAAATTAAATATCTTGAAAAAAATTCTAAGTCCAAACCAAATTTATTTTGTTGAAATCAGTATCTAGGGAACACAAAAGTACAGTAACAATCAGAAGACTGTCTTATTATCCCAGTGGTATGTTTTCTGGTCATTCATTTTAAACCTGGAAATAGTTTTGGGAAAACATTCTAGCATAATTATTTCCTATGTTACTGAAAATTTTCTGATAGGGATGGCATTTGAACTAATATTAATCCTAACCATCCTACTTACAAGAGAGAATTCAAGTTCTAGCTTAATGAGATAAAACACATTATTATCTACTTTTTTTTCAACTTCAGCAGCAGAGAAAAGAAGTGAGGCAGAAGCCATGTCAAAATTCCTCCCAGAAAAACAACATCAGTTTTTTTAGATGCCCATTCTCAAGGAAGCCCTGCAGATCTTTCTACTGCTGACAGCGGCAGCAGCTTTTCTCCTTCAGTCCTCTCCTGCAGCCTGTATAGCCAGCTGGACTCAAACCCAGGACAGAAACAGGTGGTAAATAAAGGGAACTTCCTTCTCTTAACAGGAGAATGAGTTATTGTCTAGCAGTTAACAGCGTTAAAGGGCTGATGAAGAATACAGAACCTACTTCTCTCTATAAACCCCGTCACACTTCACAAGAAGGAAGCCTTTTTGCAATTCCTTCAGCACTGACCATTAAAAAAAGCCAACATAAAACCACTATCTGAACAAGTGAAATAACAGTTAATTCAAAAACTTCTTAATTTGGAGGGGGTTTCCCCCATTACTTATTGAACAAAGAAATCTACTCATCTATCATCTTACAAATCATTTGACTACTCTTAACAGCAGCTTAATCTGTGGTAAACTAAGTTTTCCTTAGTTCTGCTTTATTGTTAACTCCTCTTCATTTTTAATAGCTTTAATCCATTTAATTCTATCTAAAATGTGAATTGCATGCTCTAAAGATCAATAACTAGGCTGCTTTTTTTTTTTTCTTTCAAATGAATCACCTAGCACAAAGGGGGCCCATATCTTCCACTGAGGTTCCCAGCAGTTACCATATTAGGGAGAGTAATTCTCTCCACATTCCAGATGGCAAGTATCCCAACGACAGCCAGAATCCTTTTAACCAGCACACTAGGGTGGATACAATGATTCTCTTGGGAAGCATTTCCTGTAAAATGTTGAGAAGTTGGCAGATGGGACAGAAGATTTTAAGACTAACTTTTTACCATGAGTCAATTTGGAAGAATTAGAGGTGCTATGAAAACAAGCTCTCTTGAGGCAGAAAATTTCGGAAGACTTCTTCCAAGAGACAGTCAAAGTAGCCAGAAGTTTGTGGGGGTTGGAAAAATAATTAAATCTATAAATTCTTCTACATTGTCCTGGTGTTCTTTTCTTTTTCACCTGATACTCTTACAGGGTAAATAGAACAATTTTTAAATTTGAGAGTTTTATCTTAAACACCTAGAAGGAAGACCTAAGTTAAATGTGTAGAAAGAATACCTCTAAGACTTACTCTTTAACCTATCAATCTGTCATTCAACATCAAACTTAGTAAAATACATGATGATACTTTCCTGCACTAAAATGTCTTGAATAGAAAACAGAGAAACTATTCTCAAATAAACTCCCTCCTATTTCTTAAGAAGTCCTCTAGAAAGAAAAAAAAAGTATACCATGGGTCAAAGAAGTAAAGTCTTCAATTCCACCTCATTTACTCAGTTTCTCCTTATACAAACTTGCGTCACAAGTTCTTGAAGATAAAGACACCAAGCACTGTTATAAGAGACAGTGCAGAGGGGCCCTACCCAAAGGCTTGAAGAGTTGACTTAATGTTTCTATTTTTCCACACCTGAGATTTCACTTGGCACATATTACAGATGTGAATCCATCTCCAGAGGTCTGTTGCTCCATAAACCAGTACATGCACTATACTCTTCTATATCCCTTATGCAGTTTTAAATCCAACCTGTGTTAGAAATAAAATTGATAATTTTCTTCATTATGTTAGCAATGTTAGACACTAACAAAACTTCCAAATGTTCATTTGCTTCATCCATTATACCACTTCTAAGAAAACATTAAAGTCTGCCTCTGAAAATCTCAGAGGGCTTGCATACTTATTTGCACCAAACGTTTAAAGTTTCTTTACTTAGTACAAAACCCATCACAATTTGAAAATGCAAAAAAGTTTCTCTTCTCTGACATAGCATAAGTATAACCTACTGGAACTTCTCTCTGTAAGGGCTATAAACCTAACTGCTGGATGTATACCCGGTAATATTAGAAAATACTGGAAAAACTACTCCACGGTCTTCTAGTATTGGGAATGGGAAATACAAGGCACACAACCATACACCAGGTGTAAGAAAGTGTAGGTACTTGTAGAAAAAGAGATAGAAATCTTAAATCTTTGTTATCTTGCACCCTATGTTATATAATTTACACTTGTGCAAAATAAGCAGAAATTCTTACACTGCACTTATTCTACACTTACTTTCTGCTACAATAATGCTTCCAGTAAGGTGAAAGAGAATGACAAATTTTTTAAAACATTAATTTTACATAGCCAAATGCACATGGACATGCAATTCCAGTAAGCATCTTTATTTTTCAAGGTTAAATGAAGCTACTGTATGCCTTATGTTTTACCCATGACAAAGATGATGATGTAGAACCTGCCTTCAAGTGAACATACTTAAAAAGGCATGAAGAAAAAGATCACAGATAGGACAGCAAGAAGAAAAGCATCAGACTAATGCATTAGCACTGAATTAACTGAAGGGAAAGAGAAAGGGAAAATAGCATCTAATCTTCTTCAGAAAACACGGACTCCTCAGAGGGCCAAGCTGTGCATAATAGCTGTAACTGCTCCAATGGACCGCTCTGTATGTGCACAATTACCATAGCATTAGACAATTCCCTCTGGATTTTCTGCAATTAGTATCATTGCATCCTTTGTCTCATACATATGTGGACTACAAAGTAGTTGTTAATTAATTTTATGAGCAAGTATCTTTTCCCTCACCCCAGAATGAAGCCTTGTAACAGTGCAAGATGGTCAACAGATTGCTGAGCCTCTGGTGTTCAGTACACACCCCCATGTCTTGCCATCTTTACTGCACACCACTTCATTCCATCCACCAGTATACTGCACACCCTGCCAGGTGCCCTCTCTATAGGAGACAGCACCCCAGCACCTCACACCTTCACAAGTGCTGAAGAATCCTGTGCAGAAAGACCCCCAAGGTGAAGTGTCATCACCTTAATTTGCAGACAGGGAAAAGTCCTCAAACGCAACTGAAGGTAAAACGAACTACCCAATTTTGAGTGCCCAACATGCATTGCATGGGAGCAGTGTTTTTTCAATACTTAAAATTAAATAAAAATTTACATGTTTGAAACACATCCAATATTCTGTTGCACTCAGCATTTCCCTAAATCAGGTCTAGGTATTTCACATTGGATAGTCAAGAAAACACAACCATCTATGAATATTTGGCCCAAAAGAGTTCAGCATTACATAGAAGTGGTATAAGAGCAAAAGCTACAGCTACTAAACTCTAAGGGTGCACTGGTACATTCCAGACATAGCTATGGGAGACACAGACTGGCACAATCTACAATGAACGAAACAATAAACCCTAAAGTTCCAAGTCGAAAAGATTTAGTCCAAATTTTTGGGTTTGAGACAAAGGTTAGCACTAACTTTAGTTTACCAAGCAAGCTCTGATTCTGCCTGATAACAAATCAAACTACTGGACTTTGCTTATGCAAGTTTTTTGATTGGTTGGTTGGGGGTTTTTTGAGCATATATAAATGTTTCCTCTGTTACCAGGGCTGTGAAGTTTAAGCTATAAATCCACTATACATTTTCATTCTGGTTATATAGGAGGGAAGGGGGAAAAAATTACAAATATTTGCACACACTTACATGATTTTTAAAAGAATCTAATAATCTGAACCATGGATCTATCAAACTCAAGGGAGAAAGTCTAAGAGCTCCCAGGCAAGCTTCATAGACATGCAGACAGAAAGTTAAGTTTATCAGTGTTCTTGTTCATGCATTCACTCATAGTTCCAAAACTGAAGAAAAATCACAAAACATCAATTTTGTGCAGGATGGGAATACTGAATTTTTCTTGTTCACACTGTAGATTTAGGACAGATGAGGGATGATAAATAGAAATGCAAAACTTTGCAAGTTGTGAGGTTTAAGGCCAGAAGAACTGTCTTAAAATATTCAATACTGCTGCTCTTGAATTTTGTGTTGTCTTAGCAAACACAGCATGCTAAAGTACTATAGAAGCCACGTGCAGACAACACAGCCTACATGTTGGTACCCTTCCCAACAGAGAATGTCAATAAACTTTTCAAGTAGATTCAGTGCCCTGAAATTACATATTTGAAAGTTTTCCTTTTCAATTAAAGAGTTCAGCTTGAAGTCAAATTTATGCCAGACAATTAACAGAAAAATACTCATGTGAAGGCCTTTAATGATGGCTGGTCAGGAACTAATAAAAATTTCTGTATTTTATTATTCTTCATTCCTTACAGCTGGGTATAAATAAGATGAATCACAATAAACACCTAACACCTATTTAAACAGATAACAGTTTTCATTAGGAAGAGAATAATAAATCTCTCAAAATACCACTGAAGCCCTCAGTGGCATCTAGGTTTAATTTATACATAATTCAGAGAAATTTGATCAACCTAAGAATAAGTCAACAGGGAACTCAACAGTGGAAAATCCAGTCTCAGAACGGAGTATATTTCAACATCATACCCAACAATAATGCCTGGAACCAAGGCAAAAGCAGCCCAAGGCTTAAAATCTCAGCATTCCTGGTTTAATATTAGTTGACAGAGGGAGAAAAAACACCATCCTCATTTATGTCAGCACCTGACCTGGGTGAACTGCAGCTAACTGCATTGAAGGCAAAGACCTGGGGTCAGAAGGAAAATGGGTCCTGATTTTCATCCAGTCTTGGTTGAAAGAAGGCACACCTAGCATATCCGCTGCTGAAACACTATGCAGTGAATTCTAGACAGTCTTGGCTTGTCGCTTATGCAAACAAAGGTTCTTTCCAATGAAGAGGCTCATCTCTGTCTCAGACTGAGGAATCACGTGCCATAGCACATTTAAGTTTAACCTAGAAGCCTTAATAGAGTTATTGACAACACAGGTAGCAAAGAGAGAGAAATAACTTCAGGCATGGTAAGACTTAACATCATGAGACACTGCAAAGGGATGGTTTTTACGTTAACATTTTTTAAAATTTCAAATAGTTTATGGAGATACTATTGGTTTTAAAATATAACTAACAGTCTAAGAATTTCTCTACTTCAATCTCTCTTTTGTGCCACAAAGAGCCAAAGAGAGGGTTTCACTACACCTAAATCTGCATTACTGGTCTTGTCTATGACTACAGAATGCTGTTGGCACTATGCTCTCAAGCCCCACTGTGTGCCCTGATCACAAGGAAAAAGGAAAGGAAAACTGATGACAAACCAAGCACAGCACTACTACAAAGATAACCATGGCAAAGGGTACAATTTGTGAAAAGGTGCCTTTATATTACAGGGATTTCAGCCCACTTCTCAAGCTCTTGCTGGGCTTAACTGACTAATAAAAATGACATCCATACTGATGTGCATATTTCAAATTGCAACAATTGCACAAGTGCATATGCACACACCTTATTTTAAGTTAGTTTAGAATGAAACCCAACACAAATAAATACATTTTTCTTCCCCACTGACACAAGCCAGAAGTCCTCATGCACATCTGGTAGCTGCACACTGAGATGAACTGTAGAAGGCATCATTACACAAGCAACAACAGATCTCTGCTGTAAATGAATTTAATTAAATCATCCATGTAACAAAGGTCTTAAGATTTAATAAGTTCAAATACACAGTGCAAGACCAACTCTGATAAGCTTGCTCACTTTCTATTTGTGCACCTAAAAATTGAAAACTGAACCCATTTCAACTCTTCCTGTGCTTCCCTCTGTTAACAGGCATTGCTGGGGAATATTCTGCATGCCACACTGCCTTGAGGGTTGCTTGCGATATTACAATTCAAAATCAATAGCACAGGCTTTTACGGAAGTTGATTGACTGTTGCACAGATTTGTAGGACAAATAACTAAATAAAATTTATTTAGCCATACATCCCAAAAATCCCAACTTAATTCTATTTTATTTTTTTTTTAACTACGCTACATAACTCAAACTACTTTTACATATTCTGATACCTTGAAAAATACCAATGCACCCTACTCTGGAAAGATGACATGACTTTTTTAAAATAAAAAGCACATACTGGATTGCTTTTGAAATAGATAAACAATAACTGACTTATTATAGGTAAACAGAAAATATAAACAACCTGATATATGTAAACCAGAAAAAAAATGAAACACAACATTATTCCTACTAACTAGAAGCTGAAATGGATTTAGTATGTAATCACTTTTCAATAAATAAATATCCAAAAATATTTAAAAGTACAGATCAATGATCTGTACTTGAGAAAAAAAATATTAAACCAATTAAACCAGAAATAAATGTTATTGAACTATGTGAGGAAATTGAAAAGTTAAAGTAAATCACTACTGACTTATATGAGAAAACCTAAAAGTTAGTTGACACAATAAAAGAAGAAATTGCAGGGGGAAAAAATGCTCCAAACCTTGATCACAACCAGAGATTTTATAAAGGACAAAATACCTCTACTACAAAATCCCAAGCTGTTAAAAATTACTGAAAGCAGCTGAGATAAGCATGCAATAAAGGAAATGGGAAATTACTATGTCTATTTGAATATAATCTATGGTGAACCCACTGCATAGTAAAAATTAGCTTCACACAGACACAAAACTAAACCTGAGACAGGTACTAATGAGATTACTGTCATATCTCAGAGACAGACTGTAGGTTGTACGGCAATTAAACATCACTTGAGGACAAACCGGGGCTGGGGGGAAGTCATAGGAAAAGAAAGCATGGTTTTTAACTCTGAGGGTAAATAGCCACAGGAATATATTGTCAAAGGAAATTACTAATTCACAACAGAATATTAGCTGCTAAGGGGTTTGGGCTTTGCTTTCAAAGAGATGTGACTTAACTGCACTTTAGTGGACTTAAAGTAGTCACTGAATATTCAACCTTAGACATGCAAAATGATCTCTCACAAAAGAGTGGAATCACTGGGTAAAACTTGGACTTATGCTGAGATGGGAAGTAAGAGCAAAGAGCAGCAGTGGGCTCTGTGAGTCTCAACAACGACAGCTAAATCTATCATGTGTCTCAATTCAAAGAGGTTCTATGGCACTTTCAGAAAGAAAGAAAAATAAGCTCAAGTCAAGAGGCTTCAGAATACGTGCAGTTTAGGGAGTGTAGAAGTGGAAAACTATGTCTATCGTCACCACTTTTAGACAGCTCTTACATATCCAGGATTTGTCTTCTAAAAATGGTAGCTACAGCTGCCAGTAAAAATCAGCAGGAACCTTCAGCATCACACAGTTCTGAGAATAACTTCATCTCAGAGCAGATAACACAGTAGAAGACTCAATGCAAAACTGTTTCTGTCCAAGGTACAAAATGTGAGTCTCACAGGCTTCTGACTGAGCAATCCAGAGATACTTAGCCCCGTTCAGAGCAGTGCAGCAAGATCTGCCTGAGCTGTTACACTGTGCCGGTATGTCATGGTTTCAGGAGTGGTTGTCCAGTCAGTGCCCCCACAGAGACCCTAAACCACACGCTGCTCTCTCTCACTCCCCCACTTTGTCCTCCCCTTCCACCTGTGGTGGGACAGAAAGGAGAACTGGAAGCACATAAGGCAAAGATCACAGGTGGAGATTAGACCAATTTACTGGAAACAGCAATGAGATAAGAAAATGAACAGGAACAGCAACAATACTGATGGCAGAGGGTGCAAGAAAGAAAATATTCACAGGGAAACCTGCCAACAATAGGTTATACTCCCTCCACCACATTTACTCAATCAGATCAAAAGCCATTCTCTCCAGATGAGTGTCCCTTTCTCCTGCTCCCAGCAATGACACGAGTGGTAGAGAGTAACCCTCTGGGTCCTAGCCATCCCCTCTCTTGGCTACTGCAAAAATTAATCCTGTCCTGGTCAGAACCAGGACATAATATAAAGTAAAACTGAACAGCACAAGCCTAATCAAAGCATAAAAGCTGATAATTAAAGACCAATTTTGTGCATAATAGCAATACAGACACCACCATACTTTTTGGCTTCACTGAGGAAGAAAAATAAGGGGAGGGGGGCGGAAGGGGGAGGGGAAGCCCTGGAGGGTTGTTTCTGTTCCTTTTACATAAGACAATACAGAGAGGTGTTTCCACAAGACAAACTGATGGCCAAGGATAACAGCAGGTCAAAGAGTAAAAAAACCAAAAGAGGATTTCTAGGGAAACATACAGTGATTGAGTTTATTACATTTCTACATGTTCACCCTAATATGTGAACTAACCTCTTTATGTTACAAACAAGCTATGGGAATGGTTTCCCAGGGGAAATGGTGCTTTTTCTTTATTATTAAAAGCTACTTCCTTGAAATCACCCCTGCTTCATAGTCACTTTGTCCCTGATCAAATGGCATAGCTCATTATTTTCCACAGAAGCAGCAGCAATTTAGTGCTGAATTCATGCCTATCCTCCTGAAAACTTGCCAAACCTTTAAATACTGCAGACATCATCTGGGAATGAAGTATTTGTTTCTTACCAACAGTTATTGTTTAAATGGAGCAGTAATGTAAATGCATCATTCTCAGTATTAGACTAAAGCTGTGAGAAAAAATTCTATTGGGGTGCAGGGTTGGGGGGAGTACCTACCATCCCTCAGGGACATGTGCTTCCCATGAAAAAAAAGTTACAGTCCAGTGGGTTAAAAAAAGAGAGAGAAAACAATTGAGAGCCTCTCAAACATAATGATAATTCTCTGTTTCAGGACAGGAAATTTGGGGTTTTTTAAAACTCAAAACTTCAAAATGGCAATATCACTCTCAAGGCCAAATTTGAAGAATTTTCTGCTCTTTTATCTTAATAATTAAAAATAACATATGCTTTTTCTTGCCCTTAAATTTCAATGCTATATGTTATTTTCAGTATATACTGCTTTTGAAAATGGAATGGAGGGGCTTTGAAAAATTTTAACCTTAAATCTTATGTAAGAAAAAGCATCTATTACCAAAATTTAAAACCAGGACTTTCTTAAAATCATAACTAAATAGAAATCAAAAAGTTTATAATTTTTCCACCTGAAATGAACAGTATTTTTAGCCAACCTTGTATTATTCAATTTTCTCCCTCAGGACCCCAAGCATTAAGGACAATCATTGAAAGGGGAGAATTAGTGGCCTCCTTCCAGAAGTTCAGGATCCCAGAGATGCTCACCACTTGGCTCCTATACAGGGCATCCTCATACTTAGAGACACTTCCACTTGCAGGGCACAGCTACCACCAAAAGCAACTGTTGTTGTCTCTCTTTCCTAAATCTTTACATGGGTGTTGCAAACCATGTCTGCTGTCCAGATGGAAAAGGAGCAATAGCAGGTGAAACAACAGGTTTTTTGCTATCTGAAGACATTTTCTTCATCGCATTGTCCTTCTGACCTCAGGTTAGGAGCTTTAAGAAGACCTTGCATTTGAGTATTTGACTCAAATGTTAGATTGTTACCACAATTTTAAGCATATGGAGCAGAAAAAATTATTAATGTTTAGTTTTAATGAAATTCTTATTCCTTATCATTGTTAAACACACGACAGTGTCCAATTTTGAACATTAATCATTTTAGCAGCCTTCCAGAGGTTTTGTTAAAAAAAACAAAACAGTTTACAGTTCAACTTATTCTTTACAATAAAAGTAAAATTAAAAATACCCATTCTGCTGTTTGGGTTTTGTTTGGTTGCTTTTTTCAACAAACCACAAATACTGGAATGATAAAAAAAACCTATTTTTCACCTCTAAGATTTGTTTTGAACACTGGCACTTACTAGTTAATACTTTCCAGCACTCAAAGATGTCTGTAAGTGCCAAGTATCATTACTGCAGAACAAAATTAGATAAGATGCATAAGAGACGTTACTGCCTTAACCAATAAAGCATTTAGACTGTAAGTTTGTCCTCCACCCTGACTGAAGGGTGAGCATTTAGCTGTGGCACATTACAGATTGCCTGCCCCCTCACAGCACTGCATAATCCTCTGCCTGTTCCTATTTGCTCTACTCACTCTGAAGGTCATAGTTTGAATCCCTTCTCAGTCTGCCAGTCCTCACAATACAGGTATACCAGGGGGGATATAAGGGATGGATCTCCTCTCCTGCACTGCAAAACAGCTTGTGCAGCCACGGAAGATCACATCTTGTACCTCCAATCTGGCTACAGCGTTGCCCATGACTATCTGACCACAGTTGCTGCTGATTTCTTAGGCTGTCCTGACAAAAGGGCTGCACACCACAACTCCAGGCTTCTTAAGGTCTAACTCAGCTACATCTCACTCTCAAATATACCACAGCAGCAACATTACAAAAGGGCAAAGGAGAGAGTCAGGAACCAGAGCCACAAGAAAACATTTAGTCCACAAGAAAATATTTAATCCACACCACTTTCCCTAAGGCTCTCTGACCCTTAACCCCCCACCCTGTCATCTCCCCACAACTAGGAGGGATCCAGGGCATTCTGTTACAGCAGACTGGATTTCTCTGCCCAGGCAGGATCAGTCAGCTGGGTAGAGCCACCCATGACTCAGTGCACTCCCAGCAAAGCTTCTGTGGGCTTGCCAACACTGAGCCCAGCCACACAAACCCCATTTCAGGATGCAGAGTCAAATCTGTGTAGCAGTGCATCCAAGAGGAAAAAGATTTCAACACAGCAATGAAAACATAATAAGCAAGTAGGAATCTTCTTTCAGGAGAAAAGTCATAAGCATGTTTGACAACATCCTTAACTTCCCAAACACCTTCTCAAACAGCCACAACCAGAGACAAAACAGGATGCTGCTAGAAAAAGGTCAGGAAGCATCCAGAATGAAGGCTGCACACAGAACTGTCAGGACCCATGACAATTTAAAAAAAATAAAAATAAAAATAAATAAAAAATAAAAAAAAAAAATCGAAAATTGCAAATGCTCCCACAAAAATGCAAATTAAGAACCACTAAAAGAGAAAAGTGGATGGGGAATGTGAAATTATAGTGGGGTGGGGGGGAACAAAACACAAAGAACCTCAGTTACTCATAAAAAACACAATCCCTTTTATTCAACAGTTGATTCTGTTGCAAGACTGAGTATCAAATTAAAAAAAAATACTTAACTTTTTGTTTAAGCCTACAAAAAATAAAAAAAATAATTGCAATGCATGCAATAATATTTTTAGTTATGATTCATCGTCCTTTCCAGTACCAGAACCAGGAATCATCAATTAAAAGTGACACACAGAGACTTCAAAACAAACAGAAAGCAATGCTTCCCCATACAACATCCACTGCAGCTGCAGTACTCAGTTTGCTACCAAATTCAGTGTCACCAAGCCTGAGACTAATTCCCCCGAGACACAAATCACTACAGGCTGACACCACACAGCAGAGAGAGGAAAAGTATATTCTTGTCCTCTCCCTTTTCTGCTATGGACCGCTACTGGAGGTAAAATACTGAACTAAATGGACCCCTTGGTCTTCAGTTATTTTTATGTCGTTATATAATCTATAGGAAATATATAAATACAACACACAAAAGCACTGCAGTTAAGGATAAAAGCAGTCTAGCTTATTTCATTGGGAGCACTGACGTGGAGTACAGAAGAAGATATACAGATTTTTGAAACACAGTATGTTAGTAAGAGTTAAGGTCTCAAAATAGCCTTTCTTTTCAGACAGCAAGCACTGCTTTAGACTGGAATTTGTATTTCCTGAGTAAGGTAAACTTCTGGCATTAAATCATAAAAGAAATTATGCAAGACTGTACTTTTAGTTTAACTATTCCTTTTCAGGCATTATTTCCATACTTTAAGACCAGAGGGGATCTTTAAAAAACAACAGAAAACAAACACACCAAAAAAAAAAAAAAAAAAAAAAAAGGAAATTA